>ML211394.1:0-30213 GCA_004369055.1 Polyporus arcularius HHB13444
CGGTAAAGGAACAAACAAGACCAAACCGAAGCTATCACGCGCGCCAACACCCGCTGCGCCATTAGTTATTGGGGAGGGGCAACGCCCTGCGAGAAACCGTTAGCGCGCGGCCCGCGTCTAAGGCGAGGAGATAATCAGGCCGAGATGCCGAATTAATCTCTCCTCCAGATCTGCAAAGACGATTCATAGACGCTGGAGTGAGTGGCTGAAATGGTGCAGCTTTCGCGGTCGAGTTTTCTGCAGTCCGCTGTTGCCCCCCGATAACCCTCGAAACAGCGTGATTCATTGAGGAATAGCATACCGAAAAGTTTGTTTGTGCTTGATCTCCGCCGACAGGACTGTAAGTAGTAGAAACCTCAATATAAGAGTGTAGGCAGGTTCACTACACTCGCATTTGCTAACCGTACACCGAGTGTACGTACAGGATGTATCAAAGAATCTGCAGACAAAGACCATACAAACTGTATCTAGTATACATTTTAGCAGAAAATGAGCAATAGCGGACTGCAGAACGGTCGCACTTTGTGGGCCTACACGTTTAGGCGCCCACGAAGCCTCTACACAGTTGCAGCTCTCCCGGCCTCTCAGCCATCATAATCAGTCTCAAAATCAATCACAGAGCAAGTAAAGGACTTCGACGTCCCCCTGTGGTCTTATTTGTGCTGGATCACAGGTAGAACATGATGGCCCAAATGGGGCCGCCATTCAGATTCACCACGTGACCGTTCCTTTCACCCTATTTCCCCGCCATAAAGCCTGTCCAGCGAGCTACAAACTCTCCAAACCCTTTGAAATCGCTCGTCGCACCTACATAGCCAATTCAGAGATGTTTGTTGGCGTAAATCAAGAGGGGGAGGCTGCTACAAGGGGATGACCATTCAGCAAGCCTCGAAGTCTTATCTATAAAGTGATAAGATGAGATTTCCGTGATCTCTCTACTATCTGCTGTGTTTTAACGCCGAATCTATGTTATCTCTTTCGTAGACGCTGGCCGTCGATTTAGCAGGCGTTGCCCCTCCCCATAGTTATAGATAGGAAGTAATAGTCGCTCAGGCTCGGTCAAGGCATCCCTCTTCCACATCGACCCTTTGCCAATGCATAAATGCCGCAAATCGAGCGCTGCATATGATGCGATGGAAAGAGGTGCAAACAGCGCGATCCTAGGCCTGAGGGCCTGAGGCTGCGATGCTGTGAGGATAGCAACTAAATACTTACTTGCTGTGGGTCGTGACTGCACTCGCCGATGACGTTCATCATGATCTTTCCGCCGTTGGCAACCGAATGGCAGCCTTGAAACGTCGGAAGAGGACTGCGAATCCCCGTAGTTGTCGATACAAGCAGGAGTCGATGATGATGGTGGTGGTCGCACAGTGACAGCGAGCACTCAGTCTCGGGGGATAATCTCAGTCTGAGTGATACTAATGGCCTTGAATACATTTTCTCACGCCGAGCTTGAGCTTGAAGCTTGCCAAGTTGCAGCACTGAGCACGCTGTGTGGCCGTATAGTACGTATACATGCCGAGCTCGTCAACGCAGTCTCCCAGCTCGCCGAGTCGCTAGTACATGGAGCCAGTCTCGTCCCGACCTCTATTGTCGACGATCTCGAACGCGCGGTGCATGGGATACGCGTCGAGCACGGGACAGCCATCAGGCCTTCACTGGCAGGCCTTCAGGAGGCTGTACGCTACACATACTACCTGCTGATGCACGTACACTCAGACTTGACGAGATCAAACAGCTCGAGTCGCATGGAATTTCAGTAGAAGACATGTCTGTACGATGTACTAAGTATGATACTTACACTGGCACAGGAGGTCTAAAAAAATCATACAAGTTCGCGAACCAGTGCCTATTTGTCCGCAGCTAGCATTGCCGCTTCTTCATGCGGCTCACGATGGTTTGGCGGGCCGGCTGAACAGCACTCGGACCCGGATCCACAGCCTGGGGCCCTGCGTCACCGCCTCTAGCATCTTCGTCATCGTCGTCCGACCTCGGCCGCTTGATAGGGACGTGGAACCGAGGGATATCGGACGAGTGATAGAATCCCATGGATGTACCCACGGAAGTGTGCCCTAGGTTCGGAACGAGGTCACTCCCCGTGGACATCGACATACTGCTGATGCCATGGGTGCGAGGGCGCTCGGCCACGACGATGGCGTCCTCGCCCTTCCGGAGCTTGAACTGGTCCGGGTACTTGTCATCAAGCTCCTCCTCCTCATAGTAGGTCGCCAGCACCGCGCTGAGGTGGGCATGGTGAGATAGGAAGCCCTTCAACCAGCAAGGGTCGGATGCAGTACTGGATGTCGTCGCGGGTGTCGTCGCAATTGGTGTCGCAGATGTTGTCGTGGATGTTGTAGTGGATATCGTCTTGCCCTGGGAAGAAGATTGTGATTGTTTTGAAGCATCGACGCGGCCGATGGACACCGACGCCGTAGGGAGGGTAGCCTCGGAGTCGGGGGGAGGTAAAACGCGCGGGGGTGGAGCTCTCGAAATGTTCATCGAGATGACAGTCTTGGCCTTAGGCGGGGGCGAAGGACCCGACTCGTTCTCGTCAGCCTTGGGTTGCGAGATACCGTACAAGCTTTGCATCTGAACGAGGTTGACACTCTTGTAGGAGTCGTGGCAGCCCTTGTGGAGTTGAGTGAGGATATTCTGCAGGGCGGTGTTGCCATGAAGGACCGTGAAGGGAGGACTGGGGTTGCCGATTTGCGCCAATTTCGTGTCGCCGCCGCGTCTGATGCCCCGCACTGTCGAATACTCCTCATACGTGCTCGTTACAAACGTGCGCAGTACGGCTCGATCGGTGGGATGATACTTGAGCACGAGGAAGTCGAACGCATGAACGAATCCTTCCAGATCATCAGACAGGCGATGCGGTTTCCTAGGGAAACGCATACCCAAAGCAGAGCGGAATGGCCAGGTTCCCTAGGGATGTGTGAGTATCGTATACAGGAGGAAGGTTCACAGCAACGTACTGTGCGTTCAGGTTCCGTTGGACCGGAGCCGAGTTCACATTCGACTCGAGCAAGGTCCCAGTCGATGAGGAGACCGGCACGATTGTCAGGGTTGATCAGCATGTTCCCGAGGCTGATATCGCGATGCATGACCTTGGCCTTCTCCCATGCTTGGCTATGTGCTAAAGAGGCAACAAGCGAGATCAGTACGCAGCCAGCTATATGATGAGGTTACATGGCTCACTGTAGACAGCGTCAGCGAAGACAAGCGCGAGTTCCCTGAAGTTTTCGAAGCTCTCCAGTGGTAAGCCGATCTCGACGGTCGCCATGCGGTAATGGCTGCGAGGAACCGGCCTAGCATTCTGGAGGTGATGCAAGACTCGATGCACTTTGGTCTCCTGGGCGTGCGTACCACCGACGTCGCCGCCGCAAATGAGAGTAGGGATTCCGCTCACGCCACACCGAGCCATCCGCTCGTAGACCAGATGCTCAGGGCGCGTGCGATTAGGTACGTAAGGCCTCCAGTAATCCTTGAGGAAGCAGAGGCGGTCACCGTCGATGTCGTACGCGATATAGCCTCTAGTGCAGCGGCCGATGAGAGAGTGCGAGGAAAAATGCGGCTTGCCAATGAGGAACGATCGTTCCTTTGGCTCGGGGGGCGGCGCTGCATCGGCCAGAGTGGGTGAGGACGAATTAGGAGTCGGAGCTGGCGGCGGGAAGGGATCGTCGGGGAACCCCTCATCAGGAGGAGCGGCCATGGGGATGATGGTCACTTTATAGATGGGGTATCCATCAGACACGGCTTGCTCGACGAAGGGGCGAATTGCCTCGTGCACCGCTGGATCATTGTGCATAGCCTTGAACCGCTTGACTTTGTCGTCGTCATCCTTGACACGCTTCGCGGTCTCATCGTACCCAAGCTCTGCCTCTGACATGGTCGCCACTCTCCAGAGGAAATCGTGCAGGGGAGAGTCGGGTGTCGTCCACTTGAATTCCTCGGAAACGACGGCACCATCCCTATCAAAATAGCACAGGCGTGCGAGATGATCCCAGACATATAAAGCATAGGAGAAGACGCGATGCTGGTTGTCAAAAACGTTCAGCATGTACTCGATGAATTGTGCCAGAGCCGCTTCCCCTCCTGCAGACGACCGGATGAACGTCTTAGCGGCACCTTGGCTGGAGGAAGGGTCCGAAGCAGTGGACTGTTCCGAAGCATCCGCTGCAGATGAGGCTTGCGCAGACTGTTTCTGCTTCTTCTGCCTCTTCTGTGTCTTCTGCGTAGCAGGGTCCGGTTCAGGAGATGCATCCGGGGACTCGCGGAATTCGAACGCTGTGGGTGTCGTGCCGTGCTTGACCTCGATCGGAATGGCCAGCCAGTGCCAGGAGCGAACACCGATGTGGTGCCGCTCGGCTAGCTTATCGATCTTGCTCGCCACTCGCCGCTTCGCATCCAGTGTGGTCGCCGTCACCGCCGCCTCGTTCTTCAGGTAGATGCCCGCATCGTTCAACGTGTCGGTGCGTGTCCCATGACCGTCATGCGCTCGGTGGCTGGGAGTCTCGAGTACGCGAACATTCTTGGCAGTGGCTGCCTTGAACACTGAGTCAATACTTTCCGTCTGCAGAAAGTGAGTATAAATGCTATAACGTAAGATGATCGTACACGTACCAGGAGGGGGTAGATATCTTTCTCAAGCTTGACCTTACTGAGGTCTGCACCCTTGAATATCTCCCGCTGTTCCGCCGTCGGTGGCTTCGGTGGAGGGAGCCTTGCGAGGAATGCGTCCACCGTGAACTGGCAGAAGCGGGGACCCATACCTCCTTTGCCGACTAGGAAGGGTCCGCGTTGTTTGCCAGTTATGGGTTCGTAGGTGTGAGGATTGATAGCGTTCTTGATAGGTGTTCCAAAGAACTGGTCTGCGGCAGGTGGGGAGCCGGAGGCTCTGGGAGCGTCGGGTGGTTGGGGACGTGGACCTTCGGTGGTTGCGGTGGCACCGGAGGTGGTTGGAGCTGGAGGTGCAGGGAGAGAGTACTCAGCAACAGAGCGATGGATCACACCGACTGTGCGTCCAATCCCGGTTCTAGGAGCAAAGGGGTCGTCGTCAGCCATGTCGAAGGTTAAGACGAGGGGGTGAGGAAGGGCGGGATGAGTCGCGCAACTTGGCTTATATGGCTGGGGATGAGATTGAATCTCCGACAGATGCTTTCTTCGCCCAATATAGGCGACAAAAACGGGCGTACGATCAGCGTGGACACGCGAGCTTTTGAAAACCACAGTCAAACGTGCGAGTCATCGTCAGTCCTGAGTCACAAGGTGCGATTCCAAAGCAGCCATGGCGCACACAACAGCCATAGCAACTTACTGTTCCACAGATGTAGTGGTGGATGAATGACCGGTGGAGGAACAATGAACCACGTCGAGGTTCTGTCGAGCCGCACGAAATACGAACCTCCTCGACGCGAACTGCCATATTCGGATCTGGCGGCATCGCCACAATAGGCGCCCTCAATGTTCTGGGCTTGCCACAGTCTTCCGAGTCGTCGTCTGCTAACTCTGAGGACAAGCTGGGCAACTCCTGGGCAAAGGGGAGCTGATCCCGGACATGCTCGAACCTTATCTGCTTTCATATAAGTACCGTCCGCCCTCCCCACTTTCCCTTCGGGCTTCAACTCTTCCCCTCCGCCGTGAACCCTCACCCCGAAGCTCAGCGCTGCGCCCTCACTCATCCCGTTGCGCAAGTCACTTGGACCTCGAAGGTGAGTGTCCGCATCACATTTTGGCAGCATAAATGGATACGCGGTCCTTCTTACTCCTCTCCCGGCTTGGCGCCTCGCGCCGCGACTCCACACTCATTAGCATGCCTTTGTCCCGTCCAAAAAACGCCGGGATGCCTGCCGTGCTTGCCCGTCGTGGGGAATGCCGGTGGTCGCTGCAAATGAGACCTCGATGGCCACCCGAATCCTCGGCCATGGTCTCAGACTCTCAGATCTCGGCTACCGTATCTTTGGCACGTTTGCGCGAACATGTAGAAAAGTGAGTTGTCGACGAGCCCCTCGACTCAGTACCACTGGAAAGGGCGAGGCACAAGGGCGCTCGCAGGGAACAGCGCTCATGGCGGTCTCCTCCGAAGTGCACAGTTCGGCTCGTCTGAGCAAGGCGACCAACAAACCACAGGATGTCCGCTGAACGTTCGAGTCAAGGCTATTCTGGCCGCGAGCTGTGGTTAACGTGACGAGCCGCGTGCCCCAACACCTCCCACACGCTCTCTCCTCGTGGCCGAGCATCAACAGTATTGACCAAGAACCCTCCACAAGTGGAGGTGTTTTGATTCCGAACCTAGGATGAACGCCACAAGGGCTCGGCCAAAGGAGACCTTCTGGCGGTGAGGAACACATCTTAGGCATATGCATGTGTCGGAGACGATTCGTCCTTCAGGTAAGCGCAACCCAGCGACCGAAGGAGTAGGGAAAATGCCGATGAACTTCGACCCGCTGGTAATTATAAGTACTACGTGATGGACAATGGAAGAGTTCGTCGGCCAGGGCACCGTAGAGTGGCGTTCTTCGGATGACCTTGTGCCATTTAGATGAGCCAATTCTATGCCATTTCGACCTGTGTTTGCCGTGCGTTCTCCGTACGGTGTCACCATGTAAAGCTTAGGCTACGGCGCACCTCACTTGGAAGTTGGCACTAAGTATAGACCTGCCGCCGGGGGACGTCAATAGACAATGTCAGAGCCCACCAAGAGCTGCGCTTGCCGCGTACCTACTTGAAGCCAGTCACTGGATGTGTCCTCTCCTCGATGCCATGCCTAGCGTCCGAAGAGGGTCGCGACCTGTCGCGATGCGAGTTGCCGACTCAGTGACGTGCTTTTGTGTATGTACACAAGGCGCAATTCCGTATCTCGGTCCATACTCTTCTTTTGTCTTTGCGCAGCTGGCAACCGCGACCTATGCGCGGCTAGTCAGTAATGGACTAGATCATGAGAAGAGACGAGGAGGAGGGAAAAGGAGATGAACTTACTCCGGGTAAGTACAACGGTATCTGCTTATGTCAGCGGCGCAGCGGGCAGAAAGGTCAGAGCAGGTCAGAGCATGCTGCAAACTGCTCCTTGTCTCATACCACCACCTCCAGGTCAATTTGCCTACAGTTTTCGCCGACTGCGGGCTTTGTCTGGTTATCTGGTATAACACACGAGCTCTCTCTCGTCCGGCACTCAGTACTCACTCCTCACGACACTCTTTACACTCCCTCCTTTGAAGTCTCACGATGCCTATCCTTGGTGCTTCCGCCGTCTTTGCTGCTGTGTCCAGCGCGACCGCCAACGCTACCGCGAAGGGTGCTGCTGGTGCAGAAGCAAAACTTCCTGCCGTTAGCGACTCCGACCTGGTGTTCTACGTGGACATCTTCCTGCTCGGCGCCGTCGCTCTCTTCTTCCTCCTGCTTTTGCCCCGCGGCGCCGTCCGCTTCACGCACAAACGGGAGTGGGTTGACGGGCACTTCCTCCGCTCTGTCTACCTCGAGGGGCCCGCTGCACCGGCCAACGTTCTCCGTCGCCCTTCCGCCAAGCGCCAGGATGTGATTGCCCCCGTCTCCCCCGCCTATTACCCACCCCCGTCGCGCTACAACGCCGACAGCTCCTCATACGACCACCAGTCGAAGGAGCAGTGGGGCGCGGAGACAGACGTCTCGCACACGTACGTGTCTCATGCCGACCTCCTCCGCAAGGGCTCTACGGCCAGCGGACGGGAGCGCAGGCGCCAGAACGTCCCTACGCACATGCCCGGCGTGTCCACGACGTTCCCCACTCTTGCTGCCTTTCTGCGCAAGACGATCCGCCCCGGGCTCACGATTGGCAAAGCCGTCATCCTTGCTAGCTACTCGGCGATCGTGCTCTACGCCGGGCTGTTCATGTCCAACCCGCTGTCGCAGCCCGTGCGCGCCGGCTACGTGGCTTTGAGCCAGCTGCCCGTCGTTGTCATCCTTGGTGCCAAGAACAACCTCGTCGGGATGCTGATTGGGTTCGGGTACGAGCGGGTGAGTTCCATGCATGTCTCACCTCCCGAGCGCGCGTCTGACCTTGTGCACAGCTCAACTACTTCCACCGCTTTGCTGGCCGTATGTTCATCCTCGCGGCGAACGTCCACGCCATCGGATACTGTGAGTCTATCTCCCGTTCGGGATCCGCAGGGCAGGACTGATGGTTTCCATGTGCAGTCTATTCGTGGAGCATCCAAGGGACCTTCGCAAAGTCGATCGCGCTTCCCAAGTTCACATGGGGTCTCGTAGCGCTCATCTGCGCGGACCTGCTCCTGCTGCTCTCGACGGACTTTGTCCGCCAGAACTTCTACAACGCCGTGTTCATCCCGTCGCACACCATCGGCGGGATCATCATGTTCGTCGCGCTCGCGAACCACTACCCGGTCTGCGTGCCGTACGTCCTGGTCGCGGTCGGCGCGTACGGCTTCGACCGTGTACTCCGTCTCATCAAGTCGCGCGTGGTCATGGCGCGTCTTCGGCCCCTCCCTGATCTCGGCATGACCCGCGTCGAGATTCCTGGCTTGAACTCGGGATGGCGTGCAGGCCAGCACGTTCGCCTGCGCGTGCTCTCCCTGGGCATGGGCTTGCGCGGCTGGGCTGAGGTCCACCCCTTCACGATCGCGAGCGTGTCCCGCTGCCACAGTGGCGAGGGCCTCGTGCTCATGGTCAAGAAGGCGGGTGACTGGACGACGAAGCTGTACGACCTTGCACAGCGTGCTGACTACGGCGAGGCCAACGGCCTTGGCGGCAGCGTCCAGGTCGTCGTCGAGGGCCCGTACGGTGGCCCAGGCCACGCCATTTTCTCAAGCTTCTCCGGCGCAATGTTCGTCGCGGGCGGCAGCGGTATCACGTTCGGTCTCGCCGCGGTCCAGGACCTGATGAAGAAGGACCTCGAGTATCGCTCTCGCATTCGTGCGATGGAGCTCGTGTGGTGCATCCAGGACCCGACGGCCCTCACCCCTCTCGTCCCGCTGTTCTCCGCGCTCGTCGTGCAGTCGCAGGAGGCGTACATGGACCTCAAGATCTCGGTCTACTACACGCGTGCGCCGCCGCACCCGGAGGTGCTCAAGACGTTCCGCAACCTCCCGCCCGGTCTCACGCTGTCCCCCGCGCGCCCCAAGCTCGGCCAGAACCTGAAGGGCGTCGTCGACCGTGCCTCGGCACTGTTCTCGGGCGGCAAGGAGCGCTCACGCGGCAAGGGCAGCCTCACCGGCGTCATCGTCGGCGTGTGCGGCCCCTCGGGGCTGGGCGACGAGGTGCGCAAGGCCGTCGCGAACTTTGACCCCGACAGCCGGAAGCGGGTTGGCGGCATCGAGCTGCACGAAGAGTGCGTATTCGGTCTCTCTATACCGACGTGTGCGCATGGCTGACCTCCATTTGTCTTTGCAGAGCCTTCGGCTGGTGAACGCCCTCCGGGCCCCGACACTCGCGCGCACAGCAAGCACTGGCGCAGCACCGACACGCTCACGCACGGCAGTGAGCACCCCGATACACCCCGCAATTGCGCAGCACATCTCTATTCTGCCGCTCCTTCCTGTGTGTCGCTTCTTGGGAGTTCCCGTTTCTATTTCCGTCTTCTCGCTTCTCGGTTCCTGCTCCTCGCCTCGCCTCGCTCCTCATCTCACTTGTTACAGCCGCTTAACGCGGCAGCTTGTTATCGTATGCGGCGTCGACCGCCGCCGCGCCGAGCTGCGCATCATCGCACCGTGACGCTATAGAAGACTTGATCTCTATCCCAGAGGCCGTCCGTTTCCGCTTTTCATCGTAAACGCTATAAATCATCGCTACGCGAGACGTACAGATGTCGCCTTATTGCCAATGCCCTATTGCTTCCCTTTATCCGCCCGCTGTATCATCCTGCTCACCCCATGTATGTACTTATCTTCATCAGTTATGATCTCGTCGCACTCGCACGACCAGCTGGTCACCATTGTATCATACGTACACGCGTTCTCGAATAGATGATGTTGCATAGTGTACTCGCTCGCCTGTACCGCCGGACCGACCCCAGCCTCAGGGTCTCAGGGCTACCGGACGTCAGCCTGCCTGCCAGTCGGGCGGGAGGGGGACGGCGGGCGTCGAGAAGGCCCTGACAGCGCACAAGCGAGGTCTATATACCAATCGCAGGCGCACAAGCGAGGCACCGAAGAGTTCGGAGGACACGCCACGGATCAGGTAACGAACGAGCTGCGTGCGAGCTGCGGCATTTTCTCAACCACTCCGTGTAGGTAACAATTCCGGATTCGTCTCGTCTCCGACTCCGAGACACGTATGTAATGGGTAGGTATGAATACATCGCACCGTCAACCTGTTCAGGCACCGCGGTTGTCGCTCTGTGTCTCAGACAGCACAACTATCTCCGGCTTCCCAGCCCCGGTGCCTGCCCGGCGTTTGGGCAGGGGCTTGATGCGGCGGGCGGCCGCGGGTTGTGCGGAAGAGGAGACGACGATGTCGACGTCCGAGTCTGAGTCTTCGTCCGAGCCCGTTCCCGAGCCGCCCGAGGTGCCCGACGAGGAGGAGGACGAGGACGAGCCGCTGGAGTCGTCCGCATCGTCCGAGGATGACATCTGCACGTCGCGATCGAGGTCGACGTCGGCGACAGGGATGCCCGCGGGAGCTTCGCCGTGTTGCTCGAATACTCCCAAGCCGAGGTTCTGAGAAGCAGAAGAAGAAGTATGTGTGAGTGCGGGTGAGATGGTGCTATGGTAACGGCGGGAAGGAGGGGCGTACCATCTCGATGTACTGCGGGTCTTCTTCGCGGACGTTCTCGATGTCGACGCTTGTTGGGTCTTCCCTTGCGCGGCGGAGGAGGTCTGCGTTCGATGCCGCAAGCTCTGGTAGGAAGGCTTGGACTCGGGAGAGTACTGTGAGGTGAGACACGGTAATTAGCTTGCCGCATTATAGTCCACCGAAAAACGGGTCGCAAGGGTCGTGTAAGTATAGAATGATAACTCGGTAGCACTGCGGCCTGTGCAAACAGAAATGGAACCACTCCTCGTCACTTCAGAGGATCGCCCGGTGGGTGCCTGTAGCGATGTTGCTCACACGCACGGTGAGACTCGTCGTCAAGAGGAAATTTGCTTCCACAGCAAAATCCGTGAGGAGCACGCCAGTATATCCCTCACTCGACATTGTTCGCGAGGAGGATTCACGATGCCACGTTGAAGGTCCCTCCCGGAAGTTACGTTTCGCAACAGGGCAAGTACTGTCAGGCGAGCCAACTTCTCGCAGTCTGACAAACGCCAGGGATGTCCGTACGGCAGCACATACGGTGAACGGCCAGTCCACTTCTATGAGCTTCCTCCGTGATCTTTGCATGAGACATAGCTGAGAACCATGCTGCATGCTCACTGATACTCACGTTCGAGAGGAGGCTGGACCGCGAAGGTGCTCCTGTCTCCAAAATCAAATGGACGGGCAGCACCCTGGCCACCAGCATCTGCCCCTGGTGGCGTAGCGGCGTTCATTTTGGTGAACAATTCATCTGGACAGATTGCAGATGTAAGCAAGTACCGCTCGGGTGGGTGAGCGCGGATGTACATACGGATGCGTTCGTGGCGCTGTTCCTCGTCCTCGATGTCAAGGACTTCGGTCGCGCGTTGCTTTCCTTTGCCGCCTTCCGAATGTTCATCCATAGTACCTGTGCTTTCTGTTAGACATCCAGCACAAGTTGTGTACCGTTTACGACCTACGCAAATACACTGACCTCGTGGACCAAGTTCAAGCAAAGATGTCTCGGAGCGCCGACGAGGGCACGAGCGCTCCGCGCCCCCCGCGCGCGTCACAGCCAACAGTCGCGTCGCGCGTCTCGGGACTTGGCTTGAGACCAGACCTCGTCCTCCAGGACCTGTCTCACTCGACCAGCTCATAACTTTCCAGCTTTGCGCTGTTGCTCGCGACACATTCTACGGACTTTGACTTCACGAGATCAGATACAAGAAGTGAGGAAATACAGGAAGCGTCTCCGACAGGAACACCTAGAAACACTGAACGTTGAACGCGTATCAACTTCACTATGAGGTCGCCAGTCATGCTCATCGTCGCTACCGCGGCATTCTTCCCGACCTATGCCCTCCAATTACCGTTCAAGTTTCCATTCTTCTCGAGGAGTGTCGCGCAAGAGCCACTCCTTATTTCCGAACCACCGGCCGCGGAAACCACTGTGCCCAACCGTATTGCCATCATTGGAGCTGGAGCTGCGGGCTCCTCTGCAGCGTTCTGGATATCCAAGGCAAAGGAGCGGTTCGGCCTGGACGTGGAGCTGGACGTGTACGACAAGAACAGCTACGTTGGCGGTCGTAAGTGCTCACTTCTAGAAGAGTTCACTGTCACGGAACTTCCCGCACACCCATGTGTTCTCATTGCATGTCCGAACAGGCAGTACTACCGTCTTCCCATATGGAGACGACAGCCTCGCCCCGGTCGAACTTGGCGGGTCCGTATTCGTGAAAGTCAACAAGATTCTCTGGCGTGCCGTCTCCGAGTTCGGACTTGAGCTCGAAGACTGGAGAGGCGATTCGGGTGACGACGCAGTGATGGGCATCTGGGACGGTCATGAGTTCCTACTCACGGTGTGCTCTCGTTCGCAAACTTAGCGGAGAATCCCTCCTCATATTCATCCAGACAGGAGGCGGGAGCCTACTCGGCAACTGGCTGGACAAGATCAAGATACTGTGGAGGTATGGCTACAAGGCACCCACAAAGACGCAGGAGCTGTACGTACGCATTGCTGCAGTTTCTAAGTCAATACTCATTGAACTCCCTCAGCCTCGACGCCATGACAAACAAGATTTTGAGGTTGTACGAACCCGATACCCCTGTCTGGCAAAACGCGACCTCGCTTCTGTCAGAGCTCGAATGGGCGGATGTCACTGCGCAAACCACGGCCGAGTACCTCGATTTACACGGTGTCGATAGACGCTTCTCGCGAGAGTTGATTGAAGCCGCGACTCGCGTCAACTACGGACAGGTAAGGTCCCGCGTATCCCTCATACGGGGCTGTTGTGTTGATCCTGCTCCAGAACGTAGACCAGATTCACGCTTTGGAAGGCATGGTCTCACTAGCCGCCACTGGTGCATCCAGCGTCAAAGGCGGCAACTGGCAAATCTTCGAGAACTTCATCGCTGCATCCGAGGCGCGGCTGTATCTGAACACGACGGTAAGTCTATACTGGCATTTTGCCGTACGCACATCATTTTGATGGATTCGCGTGTAGGTGACGGCAGTATCGAGGTTTTCTGCATCCGGTCCATGGATGGTCCAGTCCACCGCGTTCAAAGAACCCCGCCTCTATCGCGCGGTCATCCTCGCCGCGCCCTACGACCAAACGAACATCTCATTCTCCACGAAGGTCCCTGTGGTCCCCGTACAGAAACGTCCATACGTCCATCTGCACGTCACGCTCCTGAGCACGTCCTCCCCAACAGCGAACGCGTCTTACTTCAATCTCGGCCATGGGCACAAGGCGCCCAGTTCCGTCCTCACAACGTACGACGGAGTGCGCCAGCGCGGGCATCCCGAGCCCGAGTTCAACTCGCTCACGTACCACGGTCACGTGCTCTCCAAGGACGGTACGAAGCGGGTCAACGCGGAGGGCGTGGAGGAATGGGTCGTGAAGATCTTCTCGAAGCAGCGTCTGGAGGACGAGTGGCTCCGCGGGATGTTCGACGGGAAGCTGGGTTGGGTGCTCAGGAAGGAGTGGGACGCGTATCCTGTCCTGCCGCCCACCGTTGAGTTCCCGCCTATCAAGCTCGCAGACGGGCTGTACTACGTCAACGCGTTTGAGCCGTGAGTGCTTCCCCGCATTTGTTGCCCTTGCTTTTGATGAATATTGACAATCGCCGTCGCAGGGTGATATCTACGATGGAAACTGAGACCCTCGCCGCGCGCAACGTGGTCGACCTGCTCATGCAGGAGCAGTATGACGCTGGTCTTTGCAAGCCGCATCTGACGGAGGAAGGAGAGACCGCTCGGGTGCCCGTTGAAGACTTCGTCTACGGGTGGGATTGCTGATTATGGAATATGTTTTTCTTGCTCTGGTGAGTCAACCCATTGCGGTCGAGTTAAGTGTCGATTACTGATCGCAAGACTTGTGCAGGATCATGCTTTGCTGTATATTATTGGATGCTTTGGGCTTGTAATCTACGTTCTCGTGCTTGGATGAGGTCATGTATGTTGCATATCTGCACTGGCTTGGTTGAGGCAGGTTGAGGTAGAAAGCAGGACGCATGCGTGTCCTCCTCCTGTCAGGACTGACATTCCACTCCATGGATCTTTGCCGGCATAACGAATAGCAGAGATCTGACCTTCAAGGTAGCGTCCGCAAACCTCCTACGTGCGCATCGAGCTCTACCTAGGTCTCCCCTGCCGCCGCCCGTCCCGTCAGCTACACGTGAATCGGAGAGGAGTGGTTTGACCCAGAGTTCGAGGAAACTGTGGCGAGCGAAGACAGGAATGAGTTGGCTACGCCTGCCAGCCCAGTCAAACGACTCATGGCTTCCTTCCTCGTGATCATGCTGGATGAGCAACATACAGGCCAGAAGGATGTGGTGGGTCCAGAGTGGATGTGGTGACGATTGGCCTGCTCAAGCACCCAGTGTCAAGACGAGCTGCGGCGCAGAGTTCGCGCCTAGGATTTTGCCTGTGCCCATACATGTCACTGTCAGCGTCATACCTGCAACATTGCTCCGGTGTACTCACCTGCAGTCACCAGCGCAGACTCAAGTCTCAATCTGAGGGATACCCTTGTTGGCACACATCATCACAAGCCGGTCGAACGCCGATCCGGATAGTCTGACATGAATCTCCCACAATTGCTCTCCAACCCCGTCTTCGTCGTCGAACTGGTCGGATGGGCCATGGCCATGGTCATCGCCGTCGAGGTCCCAAGGCGGGTCCGACGGGACCGCGGCCCAGTTGCGCATGTAGATCCTGACCGACCTGAGGGCGTCTCCGAAGAGACGATGTCGACGGGGCAGTCTCCAGTGCTCGACGACGCCTGCGCGGTCCCACAACGCCCACTGGTGGACGTGCGCGGGAGCCAGCAGAGTGCAGATGCCGTCGTGCTCGGGAAGGTGCGCGCGACTGACGCGACGAAGACTATCGGCGAACTGGCCTGATAGATCGACGGTCAACCAGAGACGCGGTACTTTCGAATGATCGTCTCGGCAGCACCCCAGATAGATGTAGAGCAGCTCCTGGGTGACTACGTTAGAGAACGTGTATGACACTGTCCGTTGATTTACAGGCTCCAGGGTACGAACGCTGTGGAGATCGTCGGCCGTCTCGTCGGGGCCGCGGAGGGGAACAAACCCGTACGTCTGCAGTTGGTTGACCGTCCACACGGGGAGGAAGCAGCGGCCGAATCTGACGTCTGCGATGCCTGTCGACGGTAGAAGTCTGGCGATGGGATATGGGTCCTCCCAGTCGGGAACGTGGTCCTGGGTGATGTAAATGTTCCTCCACTGGTACAGTGCTTGTCCCTCTCGCTTTCGGAAGAACTTCCCGATGAAGTCCGCAGTCGGGTCGAAGTACATCCACCTAGGGTCGTCACGAACTGCTCTGTGTTCGTTGTCCAGGCTTTCCGAACTTGTCCAGCCGACACTGTAGGACCCGGAGTCGAGGAGGTATAGCAGTAGCCCGACGAGCGTGGAACGGTGTCGGGTTGTACACGCCAACAGTGCGACCGCGTGCGTGGCAGGCTTTCCGGCCACAGGCCGACGGTAGTGAATATCGATGATGGGAAGCCGCGCGCGGATGCCGTGGCTCGTCAAGGAAAATTCAGGTATCTCAAAAGAAGCGACATCGCGGCTCCTGGACACCTGCGACTGCAGCGTAGATACCGATTAGAGAGTTTTCAGCGCGGCTGATGAATCAAATCACCTCTGCATGGGCTGTAGGGCGGTCCGACGTGAGGGCGGCCCGCTCGAGAGCACTCCGATACTCGGACACAGATGTGGTGAGGACGTCTGCTTGGGGCTTCTGGAAATCTGCGGCGGAGCGTGCTAGCAGACTGCAGCGCATCATCGGTTTGATGAGGTATCTGCCCGCGAAGTGATCGCCTGGCAATCCGAGGCCCCAGGTGAGGAGGGAATGGTCAGCGATATTCTTCATGATCTCCTCTTGTAACCGCCTGAAGGCCTGCCTGCCCTCCCCGTAGATGGTGGCCATATGAACGCCGAAGATACCCATCAAAGAGTACGCTTCGTCCTCAATACGGGTGGTGATGCGCCGTGAAGCCCATTGCATCCTCTTCGCGACAGGTACGGACGAGAGTTCGACGTGGAATGTGAGGACATTCACGTCGATACCAGTGATCTCCTCCAAGAGTCGAGCGAAGAGAGCCTTGTCGCCAAGTTGGACCCAGTCGTGAGAGAGAAAGTAGACTCGTTTGGGTGCGATGAGCTCTTGGAGGGTCCAGCCGCGAGTAAACCACTTGCTCCAGCGAAAGGACGACTTGCGAGCGCTGGGATCGGCTCCGGCGGATACGTCGTGCAAGTAGACGTAGCAAACAGCGGCCCTCGCGTACCACTGGTACATGGAGTTGATGGCCTCGGACAGTTCGGCGCTGCTTGTCTTGTCGATGCAGCAAGTGTCTACCCAGAGCCATTCGAAGCCCTGCGCCTCAGCGTAGATGCAACATCCTCGAATCTTCGGAGATGCCCGGGCGCGCGGATTGTCTTTGCCACTTCCTGCATGGGTAGTATGCAACGTCCGGATGTCCTGGAACGATTGCTCGTCATCTCCCCACACGTGCGAGAGGATGGCATATCTCTGCGGGAGTTGACTGAAGTGTCGCAGCTCAGCGCGACTAGTGCGCAGGAACCACATCAGAGCTGGTGAACTAATCATCAGCATTCCGCAGGCCCCGCAACAGCTGCTCGAGGTTCACTCACCTCGAGGACACAAGGGCAGCGTAGCACTAGCGATTCTGATCTACGTGGTTTTAAAGCAAGCTCCCAAGTTGGCGCGAGGGCAACTCTGTACGGACGTTGACAGCTGTGGATAGCATCGGTCCGCTACTGTCGCGCCATGATTATTGTCGCTCACCCGGGTCACCGGTGTTTGCCTCGTGGTTTTCAAGGCTGTGAGTCGGCGCCTCGTTTGACTCCTTTGAGCATAGTGTACTGGAGATTCATTTGCGCCTCCAGAGTCAAGGTAATGAAGCAGCGTGGTTCTAAGTAATAGTGGTTAAAATCCGAGCCCAAGTTGAAGCTGCACAGAATGGGCAGTACGGGATGACTAAGCAAAAGTCATAGCGGCTTGGAGGCGCCCGTCTTCTGCTTTCCGTCCACATCCTCTCCTCTCGCGACCACCATGGCTTCCTACCTCCGTCGTTTCATGAGCACCGCTTCGACAGCCTCAGAGGGACTGTACGTTAAGGAAGGGTTTGACGTGACGCGTAATTGACACGATCTACGTCGCGTCTGCAGGTCAAAAGTCTTCGTGAGTACCTTACCTGCTCAGATGTATCCAGCGAAGCTAAACGACATGATCACGCCCAGTTTGATGTGGCAATCGACTCAAAGCCCACTGGCCGCATAGTGTTCAAGCTTTACGATGATGTTGTACCTAGGACAGCAAGGAACTTCCGGGAGCTTGCTACTGGCCAGCACGGCTTCGGCTACGCTGGCAGCAGTTTCCACCGCATCATCCCTAACGTACGTCGTTCCTGCTCGAAGATGTCTCGTGAGGAGTATTGAAG
This sequence comes from Polyporus arcularius HHB13444, assembly GCA_004369055.1. Taxonomy (NCBI): domain Eukaryota; kingdom Fungi; phylum Basidiomycota; class Agaricomycetes; order Polyporales; family Polyporaceae; genus Polyporus; species Polyporus arcularius. Next base: position 17,700 of record ML211394.1, read on the forward strand.
GAGACCGCGTGCAGTTCATGATTCAGGGTGGTGACTTCACGCGGCACAACGGGACTGGTGGCAAGTCGATCTATGGGGAGAAGTTCGCAGGTATGTACCGTGCGTTCGTGTCCTTGAGTTTAAACTAACAAGGATTGATATAGATGAGAACTTCACCCTCAAGCACACCAAGCCCGGCTTGCTCTCCATGGCCAACGCTGGACCCAACACGAACGGCTCGCAGGTATGTCCAGACGGTAACAGCATGCGACGTTGCCTGTCCGCTTACGTTGAGTTTGTGAAGTTCTTCATTACTACGGTCGTGACGTCATGGCTTGACAATAAGCATGTTGTCTTCGGCGAGGTCGTCGAGGGCATGGACATAGTCAAGGCAATTGAGGAAGCTGGCTCGGACTCTGGTCGTCCGAAGAAGAAGGTCGTCATCACCTCTTCGGGGACGGTATGAAGACCTGTCCTGGGATGTGTGGTCAGTATGCCTCGCGGACTCGTGGATGTCTTGATTTGGTGCAGACCCAAGCTTCTCACAGTTCTCGGAGGGCGATTAAAACATCATCGGCGTCATGCCCACTACAAGCCGCGGCCCCGCCCTATCGTACAATACATGTCTTTAATGCACTCAAACATCGCTACGGCACGGCTATGGTCGCACAAAAGGCTCTATCGAGGGCGCATCGATAGCAGACAACCTATATCGCACCGAAGCCAACAAGCGAGGCACACATCATCGCACGAGCTCCTTTCGCAATTTCGGCGGTCTCATAGCAAGAGATAAGAGCTTCTTGTCCGCTCGAGACATGAGCTTGTGCGAATGGGTGAGTTCTTCCTGGCATGTCGCCACTGTGCCGTCGTGGCGCATTACGCGGTTGATAATTGGCCCACATGCTCTTCAAATTCGCGAGATACCACATCAGCATGCATCTGCGCTGTCGGAGCGTGCAGCGCTGCACCTGAGTTCCAAGTCTCGGCGTTGTCGTTCGAAGGTTATGCGGCTCTGACAAGCTGATGAGCGTGCCTCTTTGAATTTGTTTCTCCGAGGGTATTCTCCCAGTCCCCTCGGTAATGGCTAGGGCTTCAGTCCACTGGTGGAAGCATCCGGTCTGTCCATTGTCCAGACGTTGAGACGTCGAACTGTCAACTTGGCACATCAAGAGTGGCGTGTGCTTCGCAGCTTCTTGCCCCCGATAGCGGAAGCACGACAGCTGCAGCCTATGACAGAAGCCCTTTCGCACTGCGAAGCAGAGAAGTGCGGTGCAGGTGGGAACAAGAACCGCGGAGGCTCGGTGCGTTCCTCACCAGCTTTCAAATGCTGACGAAAACGCGCACATGACCCTCGTGACCGTGTTCGTGAGCGGTGAGCCATGACCAGATGGGCTGGTAGATGCTACGATAGAGTTTCCGAGGACGAGGTATTTAAGGAAGTGAATCCGCGATACCAAGGAATCAGAACATCACATCCCACCTCCCGCCCTACGCCTACCCACCACCTCTGCCACTCGATAAACACCATGGCCCCCACTGTCAACGTCGGCGACGCGGTCCCCCAGGGCACCTTCGTGCATGTTCCTTACACGCCCGAGCTCGAGCAGCACAGCGCGTGCGGAATTCGTGCGTCCACCCGCCCATCCTTGTACCTTTCGGTGCTGACCGTGGGCGAATTGATCTAGCCACCAAGATCTCCACCGACGCTTGGAAAGGGAAGAAGGTCGTCCTCTTCGCCGTCCCCGGAGCGTTCACTGTACGTCCCAGCCCGCCGTGCTGCCTACAGTGCCGCAGCTGACTGCGGCATCCCATGATAGCCCTCCTGCCATGCCAACCACGCCCCGCCATACCTCGCGAAGGTCCCCGAGCTCAAGGCGAAGGGCGTCGACGTCGTCGCAGTCGTGTCCGCGAACGACCCCTTCGTGCTCAGCGGGTGGAGCCGCATCCTCGGCTTCGGCGACAAGATCCTCGCGCTCTCGGACCCCGACGCAAAGTGGTCGTCCGAGCTCGGCTTGGATGTTGACCTCTCTGGCTTGGGCATCGGCCTTGGCAAGCGCACGACGCGGTACGCGATCGTTTTGGACGACCTCAAGATCAAGTACCTCGGGGTGAGTGTCTTGCTTGTTCTGTTTTGGTAGGGGAGGAAGCTGACGTAGTTGGTCCTCAGGTTGAGCCCGACCCGACGCAGGTCACTGTCTCGGGCGTCGATGCTGTCCTGGCTGCGCTCTGAGGGGGGGAGAGTAGCTGTGTGGACGAAATCAATGTATGACACGCTGTCGACTGTTGTAATACCCGTGTATCATAACCCGAGTTATCCAAGCCTCGCACATCCGACTTCGGTGGGAACAAATTGCAAGATTGCATTCACGAGATCATTGGCGACATGGGTACAGGAACCACGGAACTGAAAGGTAGTCGACAGATTCAAGATAGACAAACGGCTGGAAAGGAGGACACTCGCACCACCTCAATAGCTGCAAAGCTCCATGTCGGAGTCGTGCGCACTCGGGCTGACCATCGGCATCGTCAACCCGTCGAGCCCAAACGTCAGATCCTCAACATCCGCGCTGTCCTCGTACGCCTTGCCCTTCGATCCGCGCGTGCCGGGCCCGTCGTACCTCGAGCCCCTCGCCGTCATGTTGACGTTCTGGATCTCCCCAAGCAGCGACCTCGTCCGCTGGCCAGCCGCCGCGGGCGAGTTCACTGCCGCCGTGGCACGCTTCTTCGGAGTCGAGGTCATCGCAAAGTTGTGGCTCTTCGTTGCACGACCAGCCCGGGAGTGACCGCTGCGCCGAAGGATACCGGTCGGGCTACGGGGTGGAGCGGCAGGGGTGCTGCGCGAACGCAGGATGCGGGCCCCCGCCGCGGCTCCTATGGCCCTGGGTGCAGGCTCCGCCTTGGCCAGAAGAGGAGAGACGCGACGCCCTTCGGCGCGGGTGATTGCGCGCACGGGGTCGGAGGGAAGCGAGTCCTCAGTGCGGCGCTTCTTCTGCGGGCGTGCCTCGGGGTGGTCCTCTTCGGAGTCTTCGCGCAGGACGGCGAGGGAGGGAGTGCCGAAGGTCATGCTCGGACGGCCACGGCTGGCAAGCGGGGACATGGGGCTGGGGGGCACGTTGCGTCCTCTGATTGTGCGGGGGGTCGTAGGCGTGCCGTTGCCCGCGACCACTGAGCGAGTGTGTGAGCGCGTTACTGGACCGACATCTGGCTCCGGCATGGTCGCGCGGATCCCGACTAGGACCTCGATGGAGTGACGGATACAGACATCCGGACGGAAGGGATTGGTGTCGATCTGCATGGCCAGAGGAAGCTTCGCGTTGAGGGTGGCCGCAACAGAAAGTAGCTGGGTGCGAGACATGGTGACGAGATCGGCATGGCAGCAGAAGGGGATGACGTTGAGCGCGGTGATGACAACAGCGTCTTCGGCAAGGTCGTCGTTCTGTAGAGCGACGCAAGCGGGGTGAGATGAATTCGCTGCTGCAGGGGGACGAGAGGTCGCAGCGATCCGAGTGATGTCGTCTTCCGTCGAGTCGTCTTCGCGGTTGCGCTTCCCCAGGCTGGGCAGTCCGGGCGTGGGCTTGATAACGTCCAGGATGAAGCGACCGAAGCTAGCCGTGGAGTGCCTTCTCTTCGAGAGCTTGGCCATCGGGAGCGGCTGGCCAGGGGGAGTCGGCGAAGGTGAGGGATAGTGCGAGCAAGTCAAGCAGAACGAAGTTGCTCGGTGACTTGACTAGTCTTACGGCTGACCGGAGGCTCACCAGCCTCCGACGAATCGGTGAAAGACCCGTACTGTTGAGGTTGAGGCTGACTGGATGACGATGTATAGCCCAAAGAAAGAGATTCAATACCCGGTGATTCTTCTTAGTAATTGACCTCGACTTCCTCCCTGTAGGTCGCCGCTACCTTGGTCAATCTACCGTATGAATCCCATGCCATCGAGAAGCATGTACCATGTAGTACTTGAGGCCTAACCCCTGGTGACTCGTCATTCGGGCTAGGCGATCGAGTCGAGCTCATCCACAGCAATGAGCGACACCAAGCAGTATAGAGTAACACGGCTTCTGGGACTGGGAGCAGGAGGAGGACAACAGGAGGTACTTGTGCTGACGCTGCAGCAGGATGGGGCAAAAAGCGTATACGATGACATACCATTCATTCCATTCCCTCCGGTCCCATACGGTCCCATTCGCATAATTTTGGTATCGTCCGGCGCGCGTTTACGAGGGAAATCAAAAGGTGCAGACGCGACGATGTTCGGACGGGATTTGAGAGAGAAACGGCCGTTCGCAATTCGAGGGTAGCGGGACAGGAAGTTCATTGTAGCGCGCGCGAAAGGGAGCTATTGTAGCACGTGACTATAGACGCGCTCTTGACGCGACGACGCGAAGCAGGTTGTGTTTTGCGCCTTCCTCACCGTCCACCACGATGTCGACGGCCGACGCGCCACGAACGCCAGTACGGGCGATACCTTCTACGCTACTGTCACGAACCGCGCCCACGATCCCACCAGCTTCTCAGCTGTACGAACCTCTCGTCAAAGGCGTCTTGCGCCACCGACTGTACAAAACATTCCTGCATGCTGCGGTCGTCTGCTGGGTGCTCGTTATAACATGGAGAACATGGAGTAACGGGAGTGGGGGCTCGCTGTTGATGCCAATCAAGCCCTCGACACTGGCGTACACAGTGATGACATTCTGTGCAGGGGCACTCCCAGTAGTGGTATTGCGGAAGGTCCATCTCATAGGTGAGCATAGACATGTGTTCATCTCAACTTTCGAAGCCAACACAAATGGCATTAGCTGCTCCGACTCCCGCAACATCACCTTCCAAGACGATGAGCGGAGCCTTCGCGAAGCAGAGCACATACCACGCTCTCTTAACATACCTCGCCTCGTCCCTTTCCCTTGCTATGCTACACATTCTCATTACCGGCGCGTACGAGTCCACTGTGGAACCTCACTCCCGCCTTTCTTTATTCGTCAAGTCTAGGTATGTGCCATGCCTGTTTCTTCGCACGTCCTGCGGCGGCCCAAGCCATTCCATGCCTCCTATGCGTGTTCCTCTGGAGAGTCCCAATCACTAATTGCCTTTCTGATCAGGAAACACCCATACTACCTCAACGGACATCTGATCTATGCGCTCTCATCCCAAGCATTCGTAGCGTGCGCATGCCTCCTACGATGCGTGCTCCTGGACCGCTTCGCCATTCGGTGGACCTCGCTCACGGGTTCGAACGACAAAATGCAGTCGTTCGGTCTCGCGCGTGTCCTGACCGTTATCCTCACGAGTCTTGTCTACACGCTTATGGTCACGATCGCACACCTGGCGGCATTCGCCCTTACCCGGTCCACGGTGCCCCCCCTGCTTTTCCAGCTGCCGTTTGTTTCCATGCTTCTTCGGCCGTTCACCGCACACTTCCTTCGCGGTCAGTGGACGCTGATGCTGTTGAACCGACATTGGTCGCTTGTCAGCCGCACCTTCTACCTCGCATTGAGCACGGTCGGCATCTGGGAGTTTGCAGAGAGCTCGTTTGACTCCATCGTCGCAGAGGTATGTGTCGATCTATTGAGATTGAGAACAGGATGAAACTTACTGTCGCCCGATACAAGTCCGTCACAGTCGCAGATCACACCGCTGACCCAGGGTTGACCTTGGTTTCCGGTATCACATCCACCGACGCATATCTGAAGCACTTCGCGTACGCTGAACTGCGGGGGTTTGCGACGGAGGACTCGCCAGCCGCAAGCAACCGCCGCACTGCGCTCTTTGGTGACCAGAAGTACAATCCAAGCATGTGGTCGACGCTCGCGCGCGAGTCGCTGCTCACCCTCGGGCACGACTACCAGCTCTTCCTTCGTAGGGGGCAGCCCGCCCCGTCCGGTACGCACCTTCTCGCGCTTCAGTGCTGCCGGCAACTTATCGTCTCTGTGCAGCGCCTGCCGCCGCACCTGCTCCGTCGGCCAAGTTGCCACCGCCAGTGCCCGCCCGTGCGACGCCGCTGATCCGTGCTTCCGTCTTCAAGCCCGCCCAGACTTCTCCCCTGCGTGCCGCACTGGACACGTTCGCGTCAGACGGTCCGATCGCCGCGGCCGTTTCAGAGACGGCCGAGGTAGGCGCGTCGCACATCCCAGAGCTGTTCCGCTCTGTCATGCATTCCGCGCCTGGTCCCAGCGCCGCGGTGGAGACAGTGAAAAAGGCAGAGGAAAACGTGGTGGCGATCGTCAGCCAGACGAAGAGCAAGTGGCGGGAGGGTGCGAGCAAGGCCGTCAGCGCGTACGTCCCGGGGAGCGTCGCGGAGACGGCGGGCCAGGTGCAGTCGTGGTGGACAAGGGAGCGGGTTCACAGGCTCGCGGAGACGAGCCTCCCGAACCGACACATGGATGCGCTCGCCGCAGAAGGTGCGTCCGTCCTCGGCTTCTTGTTACGATCGGTGGCTTACTGGCGTGTCTGATCTGCGTCAGTGCTCTGCCGTCTCATCTGCGCGTCTCTGACAGAAGACCGCTACGGCGTCGTCCAACGCGACATTCCCAAAATAATCGAGGCGCTTCTCTCGTTCCTCACCGCGCTAGAAGACTACCAGGCCGAACTGAACGCGAAGTACACGCTGCCTGGGCCCGAGGAGCTGAAGGAGCTGCCGATAAAGGAGGTGGCGGAGAGGGAGACGCTCGCCATGGAGGCCGCACGGGCGAGCGAGGTGCTGAGTGTCGTCAGCGATGGTACGTCTGCGGCCGGTCTGATTGTCCCCGTGCGCTCGCTGACTGCATGCGAACACGGACAGCAATCAAGGACGGGATTGTGCAGATTGTGCGGACGTTTGGGGAGAAGCTGTCCGCGTTCAGGTTTCCGCCGCGAATCGCCAAGAAGTTGCAGGGCTTCGTGGACTACAATTGACGACGGGGGGACGCGTACCTCGGTTGCTCGTTGGTCACTTGGTTGTCTTGTTATAACAGGGGATCCATTCTTGAGGCCGCTGGACGCAGTCGGGCTGTGGCGTGTCCGTCTGTTTCTCAGTTTGAAGTGGGTAACTATCGCCGGAGGATAGGACGTCGTGTGTCGACCATGGACATCCTTCTAGCTGCGCGCTTCACGCTAATGTACTCTTTTTAGCTGCAAGTTGGTCGCCTGACGGGGTTACGCGGGCCTGAGTACGGGAAGCTGCGAGGAAGCGTCCTGGGATGTAGCTGGAGCTCGAATTCTGGTTGGTGGGCAAGAGGCCGCACGGACTGGGTGCCGAGTTGCCCACCATGGGGTAAGGCTGATACCCGATCTATCATTGTAGAGGGGGGGGGGGGGGTCAGAGACTCAATAACACGATTTTCAAGTCGAGTTGAGGACAATATTTATCGCCGTCGCGCGATGTATCAACCCTTCAAATTTACTTGGTTCGGAATCGCGCGCTTAGGGCGATTCTCTTTGAAACGGGGTGAATCGACGAAGCGAGTCCGGACTCGCTTCATTCACAGACAAAAATGCCAACTGAAGTTTCGACGCTCTGAACCACTCCATCCCGTGTTGATAGTCGTTCGAAACAAACCGGGGAGGTCAAAGACTCAAAGTAAGTAGCCTTGTTTTCCGCTTCTCTTTTCAAATTTTGACGAATCCGCAAGGTCTTCCATCGTGAGTACTCCGAGCGGCGAGCCCCTCCTCTTGTTACTGCATGTCTGTTACCGCATTCCAGACAGAGTGGTGTTACGGTTCGGGACGTTGCGAGCCACATGGCAAGCTTGTCACGGATGTATCGCGGTTAGTCACTCACATTTGGGTGCGTATGTAACGTTAACCATCACGGTGCTCATCCCAAGAAGACGATTATGTATGAGCCTGTATGGGCACTTTCGATGGCATGCGAAAGGCACGGATGGCCAAATCGAGACCGACGGCTCCAATCCGGCATTCAAGAAGCCTTGATCGGACTCCGGCTACCGTCGGACAGATCTGTAATCTCTCATTTAGAATCACGGCAGCATGAAACTCGTCTCGAACGCTCATCCTACATGTACAGGACCGTCTTGATGACTTGTAGAACAAGCTACGGTCACACAGGGACGTTGGTCGCGAGGTATATTCACGGCTTGTTGCCTCCCGCTTGCCTTCCGATGCTACGAGCCCGTCGGCGATGTTGGACGCCGAGGGGAGTGCCTGGTCTTTGTCAGCAACAAATGAAGTCAACGGACGGACGATCGTCGCAACACCGCGGGGATCTCTGGCCAGATAACCTTAAACCGGCTGCCGGGAGGACTTATGCCGGTGCATTACCCTTTTGCGGCCCCAAACTACAATCTTCGTTACTCATCTTGCAGCCGTGGCCAAGCTGCTGACGGCCTGCCCGTGTTACGCTCGCCTATAGTTTCTTGCTGCCGGTTATCCTTAAGATCCGGGAGGTATAAGAGAAACGGTCGAGATGGCGCATTTCTCTGGCTTTTCAATCCCCCCCGTCCCGCCGCAGTATCTGGTTCACCAACGAGTTGTCACCAGTTCACTCCCCAGACTGCATCATGATGTCGGGAACGACCTCTCCACGTTCGTCCTCCGACACCGTGTGCGCCAACCAAGTGCTCGACACCCGCATCGAGGAGGGCTTGCACCGCGAAGAACTCCGCGCGGAACAGTACGGTGGCGACGATCCTCAGGAGCCCCTTCCGAAGGAGGGCGGCATCATTCCCGTCCCTCCGGAGAGTAAGAGCGACCCCTACAAGGTCGAATGGGATGGTCCCGACGACCCCGCCAACCCCCAAAACTGGACCAACCGCTACAAGTGGGCCATCACGGTCCTTTGCACGCTCATGACCGTCAACGTGTATGTACCCCAATCACACGATGTCTGAAAGACGTACTGATGTTACTCGTTGCTCAGAACATTTGCCTCATCCGCCCCTTCGGCTGCTGGTGCCTACATAGCGGCCGAGTTCGGCGTCAGCACCGAAGTTGGCTATCTTGTCACCTCAATCTTCCTTTGCGGTTACGTCGTCGGGCCACTACTCTGGGGACCCGGTTCCGAGTTGTTCGGTCGCCGGCTCATCTTCCGGGTATGTCTAGTCGTCTACGTTCTTTTCCACCTCGGCCAGGCGCTTGCCCACAACATCGCGACGCTACTCGTTACCCGTTTCCTCACTGGCGTCTTCGCATGTGCACCCCTCACGATCTGTGGAGGTGTGATTGTTGACATCTGGGATCCTATCAACCGTGGACGCGCCACCGCGTTCTTCTCAGCTGGTATCTTCGTCGGTCCAGTACTCGGCCCCATTGCTGGAGGATTGTGAGTTCCATGCAACGATGGTTCTTTCGCTTGTCACTGACCACTTCCTTGCAGTGTGGCCAACAGCCCCCTCGGCTGGCGATGGGTCTTCTGGATCATGATGATCTTCGCTGGTGCTTGCACTGTGCTCGCCCTCATCTTCCTTCCCGAGACGTATTCACCTGTCCTTCTGCAATGGAAGGCGAAGCGGCTGCGGAAGACCGATCCCGAGACGAACGCGAAGCTCTACGCCGAGCACGAACGTTCAGATTGGTCTTTCCAGGGTATCCTGCACCGGACCCTCTACCGTCCGATCAAGATGATCTACCAGGAACCCATCCTTCTTCTCGTCACGGTGTACCTGTCGCTCGTATATGGTATCCTGTACGCACGTAAGTGTAGTCCCTGTCTCCTAGTCTTGCCGCCGTGTTGACAAACTGTTCGCAGTGTTTGAGGCTCTGCCCGTCATCTTCGTCGGCACGCGTGGCTTCAACATCGGCGAGTCGGGCCTCATCTTCATCGCCGTCGGCCTCGGAACGACCATCGGCGCATACCTCACGGTTCCCCTCTCGAAGCACTACCCCGAGCTCATCGTCAAGTGGCGTGGGTTCCCTCCCCCCGAAGAGCGTCTCTACGGCGCCATGATCGGAGCCCCCATGCTCGTCGTCGGCTGCTTCTGGCTTGGCTGGACGGGACAATACCCGAGCATCCACTGGATCGTTCCCGCGCTCGCGGCCATCCCCATCGGCGCCAGCGTCGCGCTCATCTTCAACGCCTTCCTCTCGTACCTCGTCGACACCTACCTCCAGTACGCCGCATCGGCGTTCTCGGCGAACACCATCATGCGGTCCTGTGTCGGCGCGGCGTTCCCACTGTTCACCGTGCAGATGTTCGAGAGGCTCGGGATCAACTGGGCGTGCACGCTCCTCGGCTGCTGCTGCCTCATCCTCGCCCCGAGCCCGTTCCTGTTCTACAAGTATGGGACGTGGATCAGGAGCAAGTCCAAGTTCTCGCCGTGCCCCGACCTCGTCATTCTGAAGGAGCTTGAGGCGGAGAAGGCCGCTAACGAGAAGGGCGCAGACCGGGCGTAATTGTCGGCCTCGCGCTTCGTGTCAGTGTCCTGTTTCTTGGACGTCGTTGTACATAAGTTATTACCTTCAGCGTTCGGCTCTCGGCTTTCCCTCGGTTCTTCTCGGGTTTTGGACATTCGTGCTATCGATTGTCAACGTCTCCACATCACGCTGTATCCCATAGACCGCGCACACACTAGAATTCTGCTCCCCTTCCGAATCCTCTCTCTGCTCATGCTCACGTTTACGACTTCTTGACATTGCTCACATATCGATCACGACCAATGATAATGCTTTACATCCTCGCAAAACATATAGACTGCACTGGGACCCTACCCATACTTATAGGTTGGCTCCCTTCATCAACGATGTCTTTTGGCCTGACTTCGACGAAGTGGCCGAAAGTGGCCGACACGCTCGAAAAGGCAAGTGCCTCTGCTCCTCCGTCACCCGTGACGCGACGACTGTCACAGCACGCCACGAGGGAGCCGCCAAGTTAGTGCTGGGTTTGTGCCAAGTCCCGGCTTGGACTCGTCGTTGACGATCCCGATATCGTAGGACCTCTGGCAGTGGTATTCTGAACCAAGTCGGACGTTGTGCTCGTTGCAACGAGATTCGCCTTCGCGACGCTCCCCCGGTGGTGGCAGCTGACTCGCCATGTCGAACGATAGAAGTAACCAATGACTCTTGCTCGTCGCCTCCCGACACGGTTCACTGATTCATTTTTTCAGTCAACAAAGTCGAACGATGCACGAAAGTGCTGAGCCATTATGCCACATGCGTGTGCAGCACGCTTGACGACCGTTCGGAGGGCCCCGACTCCACCATTCATTGGAGCGATATGTCTGCAATAGATCGCAACGTTTCTTCACGGCAGGTTCGCCACATCGGTTTAGAAGCTTTGAATGAACAAGGAAACCGATAAACGACCTAACAGTCCTCCGTCCTTGCTGGGCACTGCTCGCCACCACCGATCTGTCGTAATTCACCTTCTCCCCCTCCGTTGCGAAGTTCGCCTGGTTTGCCGCGTACCACCGCGCAAACGTGGTCGCGGGCCGTCCGACCAATTGCGGTTGTGCTATTCGTCGAGCGAGGGCAAGAGAGAACATGGGGGATCTGGACGCAGCTGGAACGCGTCCAACTTGTGATGCCACTGAGAGCACGGCAGACGCGCATCGCGCTGACGAGATCCAGGCCAAATTCGCCGACCGAGGCTGCCGACACTCACCGCGTCTGTCGCAGGTCGCGGCCTCGTCGACGCATACCTCAGTGCTCACAGCGCTCTCCTCGACGTCCACCACCGCCCCGTCGACGCGCAGAGGACAGGGATGTTCGCCGGACTGTGCGCCCGAGGCGTCGCTCTCGAGTGCCGCGCGCACCTCCCGCGTCAAGGCCTGTGTCTCTCCGCTTCCTCCACCAGCCAATCCTCAAGCCCTCCTCATTCCCTTCACTGTCCCGCGCGTCGGCATAGTTTTGAAGAAGCCCGCGCTGTGGAGTCCAAGTAGGAACCTCGCTTTCCGAGCTGCAGCTCCGCGCCGTGCGTTCGACCCCCGTTTCTTCTCCTCAAATGCGGCGGAAGTCCCTGCGAATGAGCTCCCGGTACTATCACCGCCCTCCGTTGGAGGCTGGCTGCTCGGATCTGCCGTGCTGGTGTTTGCGGTCATCGTTGTCGGAGGCGTCACCCGTTTCACGGAGTCCGGCTTGAGCATAACGGAGTGGAAGCCCATCTCCGGTATCCTACCTCCCCTCACGCAGGCGCAATGGAACGAGGAATTTGAGAAGTACAAGGCCACTCCCGAGTTTGAGCTGTGTGTAATCCCAAATGCTCCAGTCCCGACTATGCGCTCACCCCCTGGGTCCGTAGGCTGAATCACTCCATGTTCTACACGAGTTCAAGGAGATCTTATACATGGAATGGGGCCACCGCGTCCTCGGTCGTATCAGCGGCATCGGTTTCGTCGTACCCCTCGCATACTTCGCCCTCCGGAAACGTCTCACCGCGACGCTGCCCAAGAACCTCGTCGGCATGGCCCTGCTCATCGGAGCCTAGGGCGCACTCGGCTGGTATATGGTCAAGTCCGGTCTTGAGGACTCGCTCATGGAGACCCCGGGTGCCGTCCCGCGGGTGTCGCAGTACCGGCTCGCGGCGCACCTAGGCACGGCTTTTGTCCTGTATGCGGGCATGTTCGGCACAGGGCTGTCTGTACTCATGGACTGGCGGTACGCGAAGAAG
>ML211395.1:0-30107 GCA_004369055.1 Polyporus arcularius HHB13444
GACATTGATTGACTGTTCGAGGTTTGAATCTACTACAGCTACTACAGCTACGCCTGGGTGGGGGAGTCGGTGCGAAGTCCGACTGTTGTGGCTTCTCACAACAGAGTGCCCGACGCGGTGGGTCACGTCACAGTCACAAGATCGAAACACGCTCTGTCGTTCGTTCGCTCCACCTTCAGGCTGCCCCTCCACTTGACGCTGATTTCCTAGACTCGCCAGCCACTTCCGCATCAAGTGATACTTTACGCGTCCTATAGCACTGCGAGCTGCTGCGAGACGACCGGGAGACATTTGCTGGAGTTGTGGCGTTGCTTAATTGCACACAAGGCTGCAGTGAACCCGATCAGCCTCCGCTGACATCATCCTCGTTCCTGCGAACGAGAGTCGATAATGTCCCGAATTGGACGTGTCTGAGCCATGACGTCTCCATCGTCATCGGTCCCGACGAGGGAATATAAACCAGGACGAGCGGAACCCTTGCCCAGATCACATTTCGCAACTTCCCCCCCCCCCTCCCCATACTTTCACGACCAGCGTACCGCTACGACTGATACCTCTCGCTACGTTCACGACGATTAATCCATAATGTCTCTCCCGCAAGCAACGAAGGATATCTCAGACCATCCGGCGGCGGTACGTCCTCGTTTGTTGTCAAAGTTGGCGTTGACGAGCTGACCTGCGATCGCCCAGGGGTCCGTCGCCGAACCCGTCGACAGGAAGACTCAGGCTGCCGACGTCGACCGCAAGCTCCGCTTCTACGGCGTCCTCAAAGCGTTCACCGAGTCTCGCATGCCCTCCAACGAGCAGATCGATCGCGCCCTCAACCACGTCCTCCAGCACTCCCCGGTCGACACCAGCGAGCTTTCGCCCGACGGCAAACGTTTGATTGAAGATACCCGGGATATCATCGAGACCGCGCGTCTCATGGTCCAGCAGAAGAATGCCGACGAGCTCTTCCAGAACTTCATCTGGCACACCCGCGACATCGATCTCGACCAAGCAAAGAAGGATCCCAACGAGGTCGTTCCCGTAGATAAGGAGAAGGCGAAGAGTGACGGACAACAAGCTGTCCAGCATCTTCGCACTCTTCTCTCCCTTGTTCTCACCAACGCCGAGGTCCGCAAGCTGCTTGGCGACTTCTCTGTGATCGGTCGAGACATTCTCGCCCGCGGCGCCAGCAAGATCGCCGACAAGGCCCGTCCAGACGAGGAACGCCTTCGTCGTGTCGATGATTCCGCGCCTCGCGATCAGTTTGTGTCTGAGGGCGGGCGACTTGTTGGACCGGATGAGACTCCGGTGAGTATATGCGCGTTTTCTGTCGGCCTGCCTCGTCTCATCATGTATCCTCAGGTTCTTGAAGCACGCATTCCCGGCACCGGCACCACTGTCGCGCAGCATCCCCGCGAGGAACTGGGACAAGGAGCGAAGGTGAAGCAGGAGAATGGCGAGGTAAGGAGTGGTGCCTCCGCCATCAACGAGGCTCAGGAGCGGGCCAACGAGACCATTGAGCAGGGCAAGGTAAATTCTGTAGTGTTGCTTACATTGTTTCGTTTGCGGTACTCACTACGTGATCTTAGACGGAGGCGCAACGCCAAAAGGAGGACGTGAACAACATCGTTGGCGACCCAGTTCCGGACAATCGCGAGGAAGCCGATGCGAAGAAGTCGGGTCTCATGAATAAGATACGTGGGGTCAGGGTAAGTATATTGTCTCTGTGTATGCGGTGCAATGCGGCTCTAATGAAGATTTCACGTAGGATAACTTGACAGACCGCGTCCCTCAAGAGCACAAGGATCGTGCGAACGATCATTACGACCACGCCAAGCGTGTTCTCGCCGAGGAGTACTTCCCTGAGGAGCGCCGAGACCAGTTCATCTACCGGGGAAAGAAGGTCCGTTCATACTGTGTGATGTTCTATTCCGCCGATGCTGACGACGCAATACACAGGTGATCGTGGAGTGCCAGAAGCACAAGGACTACCAGGAGTCTATCCAGTGGCTCCTGAACTTCCTAGAGGAGTATGCGTCACACGGCAAGACTGTTGCCGACCACGGTATGTGTCGACGTGCAGTTGTAATGGTTGTGCGGAGTGCTGATGCCACGCCAATGCAGGCAAGGACTCCAAGAATCAGCTTCAGTCCGATGGTGCATTGCAACAGGCTACGCACGAGTTACGCACTCTCCTTGAGCGGTTCGCGAACGGAAAGAGTCTCGGCATGATCGGTGACGCCATGCAAGCCCTGTACGTCGATGCTCAGCAGGATGAAGACCTCAGGAACTGGTTCCGTTCCGTGGACGCATACACGCGCAAGGTATGCGCATGGCTATTCTCGTCCTTCTGAGCTCCTCTCACAGAAACCTCCCAGGTTTTGCTCGAACCCGGCTTCGTCCTTGAGCCCCAATGCAACAACGAGGCCAATGAACTCCGCGAGAACGGTCGCCGCTTCTATGATGACAAGTATAAGGGCCACTTCGACAATCTCATCAATTCCGCGGGCGATTGGTTCCGTGGGCTCGGTGAAGACCCGCTCAACAAGAGGTACGGCCGACTGCGTCGCATTCCCCTAGCTCTGCTAACGGACGCGTCAGGTTCGGGGAGGACTGGGCCCGGCTCACCAGAGATCTACTTTTCGACTCCGAGGGCAGTCTCAAATTCAAGCCCGACCTCTGGATGGATATCCGCAAGGTTATCTTACCCAGTATCATCGACCAGGTACGATATTCAGTCGAAAAGCGTTGGCTGAATCGCTGACGACGGACACATAGGTCGGATACGTTCCGATCCCACGCATTGAGTACACCGATGACCAGCTCGACCTCGTCATCGAGAATCTCGCCCTTTCGGGTCGCAACCTGTTCCCCAACGTTGTCAGTATGGAGGCGCACAACTTCATCAAGTTTAGCCCATACAATGCCATCAAGTACGTGACGAATGCTCCCGCTTCTGAATGTGCACTTAGAAGAGCTACTTGTAGGGACGAGAACCACCACGAGTTCGTGTTGACATTCGGCCAGATCCAGGCCGACATACGCGACGTCGCCTTCTATTTCAAGAAGAAGGCCGGATTCCCCAAGCTGTCAGACTCCGGGTTGGCCGACGTACTCCTGGGCGGCGAGGGTCTCACGATCACGGCGCATGTTGTCTCCGCGGATAAGGATAAATCCAGCGTCTTCAAGGTCAAGAACGTCAATGTGAAGGTTGGAACCCTGAAGTTCTCCATTCGCGACTCCAAGCACGACCTGCTTTACAAGACGTTGCGCCCGCTCGCGACTGGTCTCGTCAAGAAGCAGCTACAGAAGGCAATTGCTGATGCCGTCACGACCGGTCTTGAGTACGTCGACGGACAGCTCGCTGCTGTGCGCGATCGGATGGCCGAAGCGAAAGCATCTGAAGATAAGTCGCGCACTCAGGCCCTGCAAGAGGTGAGTGCACTTCCCGCTCCGCCGAATAATGACTAAATATTGATTTTCTTTGCGCCAGATGTTTCAACGCAAGCAGGACGAGGCTCTGTCTGTCAAGTCGAAGGCGGACGAGAAGGGGTCACACTTCAAGATTGTCTCCCGCCGCGACTCGGCTTTGCTTCCCCAACAGGGCCATCCCGCAGGATGGGTCAACCGCACACAGGAGCGCGAGGACGCTGCTCTGCGTGGAAAGGACTGGCGCAGCGACGCGTGAGTTGCCATAAATTCCGTAAAGCGTGTTGATGCTCACTACTTCCTTTCAGTTTCAGCATCGTCTGAAGCTAGTCACCGTCTCTGGTGTCATAGTTCTTTGAGCCCGAGTCGTCATATGTTCTCAAATCATGTTACATGACCTTTACGACTACTATTGTTCCCAGTCATACCCCTTGTATCGTCTTCTACCCGGACTGTATCGTACCGCATCTTACTTGTACGGATAAATTCACGCTTTCCCTCGTACATACCGCGTCGGCTCAGGATTCATTCAACTGCATGATAATTTTCTTGCATACACTCAAATTCGTGGCAAAGGGCTGCCAACCTTCGGTGCCCATAGGTAACTTCCTGACCTGTCCTGTGGGCGTCTCAGTTACCATAATCGGTTTCGGCGGACCGCAGTGACTCCAAGTCGGACACTGTGCGAACTTCGGACAATCTTGGAATTTCCTACTCCTGAGTTCTACTGCCCGTACTCTTCAACTATGCCATATACGTGGCTTGTTTATGATCGTCACGCCGGCTCTCGCGTTGACTCCAATGTACTGACGGGTGCAGCTGGACAGCCTGGACTCGCTGGCATCTACCGACCTAGTCGATTTGGCACATAATCGAATTCAGGATTTCACTGGTCTGCCATCAAACCTTCCAGACACGCCCAAAAAGTCATAAGAATTCGTTAACGTAACGTAGAACACTCGTGAACATTCGTCAATGGGCATAGGAATGTGCAAGATCGTGGTGTGGTTCGTAATTGGTAAAAGAATGAATGAAGGAATGTCCTGCCACGTTGGTACATGCCGGGGCTCTCCGCTCATGCAGGCCCGTCTGTCCTCGCAGATACGAACAACACGACCCCGCCCGCAGTCCTCAAGAGCGTCATGGCAGCTGGCCCAAAGGGGTGCCGAACCAGCTCGATCCGATAGCCAGATGGAAGGAAGGCGTTGAAGCCCTCGATAAATCTCGGACGGTGCATAAAGACACGTCCAATCTCCAACATTAGACTGGAAATTGGGGCCCTTCTGACAATGTGGATCAGACATTAGAAGTGTGCCATTCCACAGAAAGACCATCACCCACCGGGAAGCTTGATAGCGTCTAAGCAACGCCATGAGTTGTCCGTAAAGAACTACATTGTCCGAACGGACGGCCTGGAGAAAGTCGTGATGGGGAGACATCCGGGCGGGTGGCGATGCTGGACTTCTTGCCTTCGAGCTCGATTGACCTTGCGGGAAATAGTGGGGAGGTTATCAACAAGTATGTGGGTTGTGAGCTACTTCAGGCTTACCTGTGGCTTTTGCTGCACCCAGAGGATGGACCTAGCTCGGATATGAGGGGTGCGCGACCGAGGATTTATGTAGTGCTGCCAAATAAGGGCCATTATTGACTGAAAGTGCAATGCGTCGTTACGACTCGTTAGACATGCAAGAGTCACAACTTCAACGAGGCCCAAGCTACAGCAGCTGCACAAAGGGGGCGTGTCGCGTATGCTTGAGAACTTCAAGGCTTTGTGCGTGTGCGCCGTACGGTGCTGCATTGGCAGGCGGCTTATTAAGTACTCCGATCAACTTTGCATCGCAAGTTGTCGTGCGTCCGAGACTGTTGTCGTGCTAGGGCAAGTGCATGCATGGGTTTGGAATCGCGAGAGGCGAGAGGCGAGTTGACCGGAAGCTTGGAGTCGGACGCGACGCGTGGTACTAGTACGCGCTGACCACGTGAGCGCGACGGACCATTCCGGAATTTTCCGGCGTACTTCGGTCGGTGAAGTTCGTTCTTTGATCCTCGCAGCGCGATTACACCTTGCGCTCTCAAGCTTATGCACAACTTGTTGGCTTTGCCGGGCGATAGAAGCAAGGATGCTCAAGCACGGACAGTGTGCGCGTGTCCCTTGACGGCGTCATGATTCATGCTGCGGTAAGGGGCCCCTTCAAAACGGACGTGTTCGCACATCGGTGAGCAATCACTGTTACCATCAACTTTAACACAGAGGCTCACTGGCTTACCTCTCAGCTCAGACCTATGTCGGTCTTTGTAGATCTCGTCTTGTGCCATAGCAAGAAGTGCAAGGTGTGCCGGCGGATCCTTGTGGGCAAACAGAGATGCAGGCACCGCGGCGGGAAGAAGAGAGACCAGCTTCTCCCAGTCAAGCGCAGAACCCAGATACAGGATGCGGTCGACGCCATGTCCGCTTTGCGGCGCCGAACGTAGTCAGCAAGTCTGGATGGTGCCCCGCACTGCCCGCAGATGTTCGACGGTCGGGCTCTCTTGGAGACGGTAATCGTCCAGGGTTTCCTCAACAGAATAGCAGGCGCTGAGATTTTATAGCATCTACAAACTGTCCATGTCGTTGAGTCTTGGATCCATAGCCCGAATGAATCGCCGTCACCCCTTCCCGCCCTGTATGCCACGCCTCCGACACCGTAACACCTGGCGCCGGCTCAGTGTCAGAGCTTTCAACCTCTGCATCCTGTGAGCAATGTTTCATGTTCCCATTCAGCATTCGGACTCACACTTCCTCCAAGCTCCAGTGAACAAGGCGAGGGGGCCGTCATATCACTGCAGATCATGTCAGATAGACCCGTGCGACGACCCTGTCGTGATAACATAGCCATGTTTTCTGTTTTACGTGGGTATCCCGGGTCTCGTTTCTCCGTCCTCGCTCACGACCTTACCGCAGCTGCATCACGCTCGAGATTGCGTCGAATTTGTGTTGCCCCGTGTGTGGCGCCTTGTTCTTCGTAAGGCTTGCGTGATGACCAGGCGTATGGGCGCGCATGCTACTGTCTCACCACCTATGATGAGTCGCCATACGTGGAACCCCATTCATCCGCTCGTGGCGAAAGCATCAGAAAGAATGTGTCCAGCGTGGCCACGTGGGCGTGTACTAGGTTACCACTCCGCCTTTTCTTCTCCGATTCGGACTGTGCTTCTGTGCTGCGGCAACGTTCGGGGAGCTTATATACTTATCAGCTCCCACCCTTGTTCAAGGCGTCACAGAAGGAACCATGAGCGGGCAAAGTCGGGCCTATACATGTTATGAATGCCGGGAAGTAATCGAAGGTCGGCAACGTTGGCAGCAACATGGGACGAACACGGGGCACCAGATCCGCACACCAAACTCTGATGCCAGTGTAACGCCAGCTCAAGTGAGCAGTCTTGATTCTCGGTCAAATTGCGTCTCATATCTGCGCTGCAGGACCCCGAGAAGGATGCAGAGGCCGGAAACGCCGAAGAGGGCTCGAGCGGAGGGTCGTCAGAAACGAACGGTTCTCCCACTTGTTCCGTATGCCACACGGTCTTCCTGTCTGAGCAGCTGCTGCAGCAGGTGAGTGTCCGGAACGTCTATATAGCCGGAGAGGCTCCCAGACTCGTCTTGACTCTGGCTAATTGTGATGGTATCGCCGCAGCACCTGCTCTCGTTCACGACGTGCAACGTCTGCAACGTCCACCTTCCTCCAGATTGGGTCCTCGAGGCGCACTATGCAACGACGGACCTGCATCCGAAGTGCGACCGGTGCGGTCTCGGTTTCAGAGATGATGAGGAGTTCGGCTGGGTGTGTCTCATTTGGGATATCAGGTCGGGACTGCGGACGCTGATCCCGGCTTTGACAGCATATTTTTGAATGCTGGGCTGACATCGAGTCTGAGGCGGAGTCCTCGACCCATGCGGGCGTTGCCGTCGATTCGAGTGCTCCCCTTGAACCTATACCCTCGAGCCATCTTCTGGACGTCGGACTCCAGGAATATACAGACACTGCGGGTAAGGGCAAAGCGCCTGACCGAGGGTCCCCTCCGCGTCCAAGCCCACCCGTTGCAGGCAACAGTGTAAGTGATACCGCTTTCATTCTCTTCGTCGCGATTGGTGCATACTAACACAATCTGATTGTAGGGTTATGTATCAGGCTCTTCACTGAAATCGAAGTTCAGTCGCCCGGAGATCAAGACAACGACCGTGTTCCCGGCCAACCAGCAAGCAAGTGCATCGGTGGTTGCCAGAGAAGCACAAGGGTGTGTGCCAGTGGTGTTCGAGTCACTTCGAATGGCGATAGCTGATTGAACTGTCGCGCAGACAAGCTACCAGTCTGCGAGAAGAGGTGGATGAACGAACTCTGCGGCCATCTTCTTCCCTGGGTGATTCAGTCTGCCCACCTTATAGTCCAGCGACGCGTGACAAGGATGGCGACGAGGGAGCTCATGACCGACAATTGTTAACATCCTCCATGCCCGGCATTTCGAACGGACACTCCGTCGTTTATGGTTCTGCAGACGGATATGCAGGTAGCGTCGCCTCAGCCGACTCGTCGTCTCGGGCAACCGCGCCCCGGTACACACTGTCTCCTCGGATCGAACCTCCCGCCTACGGACCACCGCTTGATACCGGCCCTCCTCGACATAGTGCCTCTTCGTCCACATGTCGCCCAAGCAAAGAGTTGCCGTCGGGGAGCCTGTCTCATTCGATCAGCCACAACTCGGCCATAGCAAACCCGGGGGCATTCAGCATGCAGGCCGCAGATTCTAGTGAGCGGCTACCTGATTGTGGATGACAAGCTGATGATTGGAACCGTATGGCGCGTCTCCAGGGTTAGCGAGCATATCCTGGCACTGTCGATTATGTTCCAGGAGTCCGTGCGAACAGCCAGTTGCGACCATGTGCGGGCACGTATTCTGTAAGAGGTACGTGACTCCTCGGCTAGTTCTGCGACATGACTAGCTCACTCTATTTGGGGTGGTTAGTTGCATTATGAAAGAGATGGAGGCTAGTCCTTCAAGTTGTTGCCCCGTATGTCAGAGGATGTTCCTCCTCGGATTGAAGGTGTCGGGGACTTGATTTGGCTGCGTTGAATCGAGTTACCCATATGGATCTCACTGTATACGTTCCTCCAGCTATAAGAGTACTCTATGTGCTGTCTTTACGAGCTCGTGGTGCATGCCACGCAGTACGAGTACTACAGTTACTTGCCCTCCGGGCTTGCCTTCGGGAACTCAGCCCGGAACTCTGCATCACGTGACCGCGACGCCGGCAGTATCTCAGGCTGCCAGCGCCGAGTTCACTGACGACTTGTCCCCACCGACGCTGAACCTGGCAGCATCTTTCTACGCGGCTTGCTATGCAAGAACTATCCAAGCCAACCGCCCGCATGTCATCCGGTGAACCCTGTTTCTTGACGTTCCATTCCCATGCTGCGGCAGGTGCCTAGTGGTCCCGGGGAGCTGCGGTAGTGCGACTGGAAGGTAAGGTCAAGAAGCTCCCATGGTTGTCCTGACTCTTCATCCTCTACTCCAGGGACGCCGCTCTCCTTGCAATGACCCTGACACCGAAGACGACCTTCTGCTACGAGTGTAGGAAGGGCTTCCGAACAGAGAAAGGGTGTCGATCTCATGGTAGAGCCAAGGAGCATCAATGGCAGACACCCTCAGGTGCCGTGCTCTCGATATCCGTCCCGACAGCCCCTCGAGGCCTCGCGGTGGACCTGTATTCGCAAGTCGTCACTCTGGCGGCGCACGTCCAAGGAGAGCGAATCATATCGCACTTCATCTACTGCCCGTTGTGTGCTCGTCGGTGCGGGTCGTGGTTTGAGCTGAATCGGGTGAGTTTCGTCACTATCAGTTGACTACGACGTCCTGAATGTGGCCAATCCTAGCACTACAATGAACAGCATCCGGTTGGTCGCGACCTGAAGGACGATCTGCGCAGTCAGTGTGTTTCTCCTGGACCGCTCGTAATCGAGGATGAAGACGAAGAGGTGCGGTGACTCATTCGATTGGCTTTCCGTCTCATGTCTGACCACGGATCAGCCTGATCTCATCTTCCGTGCGTATGTAGAAGAGATCGACGCCAAATTCTACAAAGTACGTCTATCTACCTACCCACCGTCTATACGCTATACTCACACCAAGTTGTTAGTCTGCTGCCCACGAGGCACGGCCGACTAACGCCTCGGAAGTCGCGGCTCTTCCCACCGTCAGTGATTCTAGGGTGTCTGGCGAACCCAAACAGGCTGTGCTGAAGTTTCCGGCTGCAGATTCGGTGAGCAAACTATCCGGGTGCTGTCTTGACTAACGATTGTTGACGCAAGTTCGTCAGGCTGCCGGGCCCGCCGATTCTTCCCGAGGCAGTGATTCACCCCAACAACGTTCCGACGCCTTGATCAAAGCGCTGAGTGTCGCTGCAGAGATTCGGAAAGCCGTGAAGAAAGCCAAGAAAGCCAAGAAAGCCGCAAACTTGGATGTGACAGAGGCTGAACTGAGGGTCCAGAGGAGGAGGGCTAGGAAGGCGGAGAAGAAAGCAAAGAAGGCCGCTGAGAGGGCCGCGAGAGAAGAGTTGTTGGAGGCAACCCGGACTGACAACATCGACACCAGCAAAGACCAGACTACGATCGCTGAGAGAACACAGACCTCTCTTGCGCGCGAGACAACGACGATAGTCGACGGTGATTTGTCTCTGCAGCACAACGCCGGAAATGCGGTCGTCGGAAGCGGGTACGTCGTGTTTGATTTCGTTTATGTGTCGCCAGCGCCGAGCGGCTCATGCGCAACTCAAATTAGAGCATCTGCTGCTTCTTCAGAGGGTCCCCTCGCAGCAGCCACCGATCAGACTACGGCTCTCTCAATGAATCTTACAGACGAGCAGCTCCTTCACATCGTCGAGCTGCGCCATGGAGTTGATGTGAGCTCGAAATTCCGGGACGTGCTCACAGGCAAGGAAACAACGGCTATACGTTCGGACGACTCGCAGCCCGGCGAAACGGAGGACGCGCCGTCGCCCACGATTTCGTCGCCTAAGAGTCTGTCGGACTCCTGGGAGAAGTCTATGTTTGACGAGCTCCGTGGTAGCAGGTAAGTTCCCGTCTCTCTTCCCCACTGCACGTACTCATGGTCAACATTCCAGCAATAACGAGGACGCAGCGCACCCGCCCACGGCTGGAAGCTTGTCTCCACTCCGCTGCCGTTTGTGCCTCAAGGACTTCTGCGACGAACCCGTCGCCACCCCGTGTGGTCACGTATTTTGCCATCGGTGAGTGTGTGCTAATATCGTGCGTGGCTGCACTTGCTGAGGCTGTCGCGTGGTGGTAGTTGCATTGGGAAGGAGCTCATCACCCACACGAAATGCCCCCTCTGTCAACGAACGGTCTTGCAGCGCCTGGTATTCGACTGAGGGCACCGGGGACGAGAATCCGTGTATCATCGTCGTCCTCGTCATGATCGGTTCCCGCCAAGAATTGTATGAGTATCCGGTTTGTAAAGTATGCTTCTCTTGCTTTGTGATTGTGATTGAGGATCACAGAGATGATTGACGGCGCAAGGAGGTGGCCTGTATGCAAGCCATGACATGCATGACCTTTGAACTGTTGCAATTCGTGCGGCAGGCTATGCATGCGCTCGACCACTCTACGACGGCTTTGAACTAATAAGGAAGCACCTGGAAGCACAGAAGGTTCCAATTCAAATTCAACATTGTTCCGTGTTGAGTTCGAGATGCTGCGGTAGGGGCGACGGTGTTAAATCAGTGTCGCGTTGTAGATCCGTTGGTCTGCAAGCTTCTCGCCCTCCCACCACCAAAGTGCTTACCCTCGACGTATGCCGCTGCCCCACCACACCTACGAATCGTCCGGCAACCGTGCCAGTGACGAATACACGTATGCACGCACCGCTTCGGCCAATCTTGATCCAGAAGAGCTCTTCAATGCTATATGTCACTCCTTGTCGATATGCGGTGAGCAACGGTCTGGCTGAGGATGGCGGACTACATGATTGATATAGTATCCTCCGCACAGCTCTGCAACGCCGTAGGGGTCTGAGGAAGGTGCATCGTCGGCTACCCTCGCTTTTTCGCAAGCTGAACATGATGGCCGACGGTGCCTATGAGCATCGCGACTGGTGTATGGTCGAAGCGGTTGTGCGTGTTTGGGTCGCTCTTTGTGCAGATGCTGCCTTAGGGCGGGAGTTACTCCAGCAAGGTGAGTGCTATAGCCAAAGTCGCAAGTTCTTATGCTGAAGGGGGCGTGTGCGGGCTGGACAGGTATCTTGGGCAGGACTCTGCGGCTTGTCAACACCGACGTGTGCAGCTCCCAGTTGACTTCACTTTTCACACTTCTGGCGCACCACGGCGACGAGACGGTGAAGGTCGGGATCCTACGCTACATCTCCGACATGTTCGTCGGCGTCCACCAGCGGTGGCATTTGGATTCACACAGGACTTCCACCTTCATCATCATGGCGCTCTATCACTGCCTGGACGCCGTAACATTTCCGTCTGCTCCTTCAACATCACACGCACTGTTCAACACGGATCTGCCTGCGATACTCCTTGCGAAGCATATCCTGGAACACTTTCCCAAACCCCACGTCCCCCATGCGGCAATGGTGCACGCCTTCCCGCTCCTCATAACCTGTGCGATGTCCTGTTCGACGATCGGGATCGCGCCCCTGGTGCCCGTCCTTGAGTTCCTCACCCTGCTGATCAAGAGTCGGAACATCGGCCTCCGCTGCGTCGCTATCTGGACGTTTGGTCGCCTCTGTCCTGGAGCGTCAAACTCAGACTCGACGGCACTACCATACGTTCTTCTTGACGATATCAGGGATGAGCGAGTGCCTCCAGGGGGTGAAATTGCAGAGTCCAAACGGTGCAGACAGGAATTGCTGACCCTCGTGCAGAATCTGGCGGACGACGGCGACCTGTGGCAGTTCGGAGTGAAGTTGGCCGAGATCATCATGCAAGGCCGGCTTCAATACCAAACAGCCGACCTCGCGCGTCTCGAAGGAACGGCGCTCGCGAACTTCGCGACGTGGGGGAGCTTGCTGCCAGAGGTCACTATGGTGGTGATGAAGAAAGACTGCCGTTACCGGGACAAGGCGCACGTTATTTCCTTGGAGCATGGAGTATATTTCGCACACCCGGGTGCGCTCGCGCCTTACGCTCATCAAATACTCCATTGGGATCCAAAGCACGCCTACGCACACGTTATATTCTGCGAGTATGCGCCCGAGCTCGAAACGGCACTTCAGACCGCAATTGACGGACTGGAGCTGCCGGACCTCACTCCCTACTTACGGAGACGACTCCTGCTTCGCGCGCTGGAGCTCTCTTATACCAAGGCATGCGCGTTTCTGCTGAGAGCAGATGCGACCGAGCTGCAGCGGTTGCGAGAGGGCAAGGGCTGGCTTCGACGCAGTCTCGACTACGCACATCGATTCATCAAGGATGCGCCGAAGGACTCGCAAGACTTGCCGCATGTCGCAGACCTCTGCATGAACATCACCTTGATGTTACGTGGACCGTCGCTCGACAAAGACCTTGCACCTATTCAGGTACGTATGTATGTCTCTCCCATCTAACGACTCTTCCCTCGAAGTTTTTGCTGATTCCACGAGCTTGCAGCCTATATTGCGTGTGATCGACCGGTCGTTGACCACCCTGAAGGACCTCGGAATTGACATCGGCGACAACCCCATACGGTCAGGGAACAGGCTGTTTGTGCAGCACTATCCCCAAGGCCTCGCGAAATGGGGTGTCTTCCTTACTGGATTTCACGAGCAGGACCACGCTATCCGCGCATCTATTGCGTACCCCCGGAAGTCCACACGCTCCTCGCAAATTGCCCAACGTCGCGAGCCAGAGGAAGGTAACGTTGCGGAACCCGGCGAGCGCGACGCTACCGTGTGGTGGGAAAGTGCCGCCGCGATGACCATTCACTCTCTCCTGCGGGGGCCTCTACGGTGCTGCTGCCGAGCCAGCGAACTGAACGGGTGCGTGCAGCTCGGTCCAGGCCTAGTGACGCTGCTCCAGTGTACCTGGTGCGGTGACACGACGGCCTTGATCAAACAATGTGGCGGGTGCAAGCACGCTTGGTATGTTATCCTGGTTCCAGGGCGCTGTACGCTTGAGCTGAACTCTCGTGCAGGTACTGTGACCCCGAATGCCAACGTGCGCATTGGCCTGAACATCGGAATGAGTGTAAGGTCTACATATGAACGTAGGGTGGAACAGTCGAGCGCATCGATGTGAGGAAGTGTGCGCGCCGGCGCTACAGTGACAATCCAATTTGCCGCTGTCGCCCGCTCCTCTCTCTCTCAGACCACGTACATAGTACTTCTGCTGAGTGCTCATCTAGCTGGACTGCCGTACTGACTGCCGATGAATATGAACTGCGACCCAGATTTCTGGAGCAATCACAAGAAGTACTTACAGCTGTCTGCAGAAGTCGTGATCGCCCAACTCCGACTGACGTGCTGCGCGAGAGAGGTACGCTGCGGCCATCACCCCCACAGCCTCTCGCAGCGCATAGGACTCTTCTAAGGCAGATGCAGATGGTCAGAGACAGCTTCAGCCTCTCACTTTGGTGCAGAATCATTCATTGGAGCCCCCATCACGTCTGGCTCCGAACAGCTACCGCACGGCCGCGAAAATGCGGAGAGACCTAGGGATCTTACCTGGCCGACGATCTCCTCATTCAGCCATTTAGGACCTTTCTCTACCTCGATCTCACTTGACTCAAGATATTATGAAAGCCGTCGACAAGCACTGGGAGTGTAAGAGGTCAGTTGCGATTCATTCACAGTCGTTTCAAGACTTCCTTGAGTTGCTAGGGTAATAGCCCGTTTGATCGATCTGCCATCATTAGGTCCTAGGACGTGCGAGTATCCTCCTCGCGGCATGACCATTCGTTCTCAATGCCTTCGCTTCCGCCCTGTGCGTCGAACATGGGTACGAACTCCGAGCTGATCCTTCTCTTCCTGCTCTCAGGGTAACTGTCATGATTGACCATCGAGACCACCTGTTCAGTGCTTGCCATCCAGCGCCGGATTGGCTGAAAGTGGCAAGGAAGGAATTCTGTACCGCGTACCTATGCTCGCGCATCTCTTCTATCCTCGATGAGACGATGGCATCAGACATGGTGCATATGCCCAGCGTGCGTGTCTTGATGGCCCTCCTTCGGTCGGAATACCGAATGTTGACTATGCAGCCGTGGTCGATATAAGGCCAGGTAGTGCCATGAACGATAATCTGACTCGTCGGCCTTGCCTACTTCGAGGTCTCTGGCATCCTGTTACTTCGTCATGTCCTCTGACACGGATGCGGTGGCAACCCTCTTCAACGCTATGTACGTCGTGGCATGCCTCGAGGTCTTTCGGTGATGACACTCACACAAGTTGCTGACGGCAAACTTTCGTCGAACAGCACCGCGGAAAACTACTGCGCCGCGGCAGCCTCGGGTACGTCTGTCCCATCACGGCTCCAAGCTCGTGCTTATGAACGTCGCGCTTCGCGCACCTTTAGCTCTCTTCATATACGACACTATCGTCACATTTGATCGAGAAGTGGCCTGCTTCTGGACTCACAAGCGGGCCGCGGCATCGCTCTTGTTCTTTGCGAACAAGTGGATCTACATGACGATCTCCGTGCTGGACTTGGTCCAGCTTAGACCTTTTCCGTCGGACAAGGTACGCATCTTCAGTCGACGTGATCGCAAGTTCTTACGGGATTACATCAGAGGTTGGTACTATACAGGACGCAGAATTCAGCGCACCGCAAAATGACTAATAACGTCTGCCGTTCGCAGTTGTTCACAGTTTCAGGTAGTCGGATTTGCATTTGTCATACTGCAATTCGTCCCGGCAGCGGGTGGGTAACTACTCTGTCCAGTATGGGCCATGCCACCTCATCAGTATCGCACATCCAGTCTTCTCCGCCCTTCGCACATATGTCTTGAGCAGCAGCAAGCTTCTCGGACTGATCGTTCTAGTTTTATCCCTAGCACCTGTAGGTGTTAATCTGGTGAGTGATTATATGCTTTCTCAGACATGCAGAGCGACGCTGATTGATGTTACAGGTTCAGTATGCCTATGAGATCTCTGGACAGAATTTCCCGCCGTTCGGATGTCTCGAAATAGACAAAACCACTGTTGCAATCGCCCTAAGGTTGGCCTTTCTCGACTTCATCATATCTCAACCGGTACTAACACTGAGGAAGGCGTAGGTTGTTCAGTGGTCATAGACCCGGATGGTGTATGCTCATTTTCGAAAACTGCACAGTCGTCATCAGCTCTCGAATACCGCTCATCGTCGCCGAACTTCTACTCATCTACATCACTTGGACGAAGTTGAGCAGCCGGAGCACCTTCGATGACGTCCGGAAGTCCAAGAGACTTTCACTTCCGGGTATACTCTTTCGAACTGGTATGTATACAGTGTCACTATACGGGATTGATTAAGCCTACGACCGCGACTGACACCTGACGTCGGACCGCGTGCAGGAACCATGTACTTCGTGTATGTCCCATGACAGAGCCAGTGATATACATGATGGACTCACTAGCAGGTATCGGTGACCAGAGCTCTGTTCGTCCTGAATGTCCTCCATCTCGGCCTGACACTGACGTCGGTGAGCCGTAACGCGTCTGTCAACTCTGAATAACACGGAACTTACTACCTCGGCTGGGCATGGGCAGCTGATGGGCAAGGACCGCACCAGTGTCACCAAGGTCACCGTGTTCATTGCACCGTATGTGTCTCACCATAGCCACACTATGCCACAACTGTCTCCTCACTGATACCGCCCGTTTGACATCTGCAGCATATCGGCGATCCTCGTCTCGCGCTTCCTCCTCGAACTCCAAGCAGCGAATCAAATGGTCGTCAGACTCGATCCCGACGACCCGCTGCATTCCTCGAGGAACCCATACGACAAGCCCAGCTTCATCTCGTCCCTAGGAGGGAGTATCAGTCCAGGCCTTCCGGTGCTGTCGGACCATAATGACTCCGAGACTGGGGCTGAGGGCTCTGAGACGACCTCGGCGCCGGAGTCATCGTCCGCGTAAGAAAGTAATCGGTGCTCGTTTCCGCTGCGCCTGACTGTCTGCTCTCGCTATGTATGTTGTAGAGGTGATATCGCACGAGCATACAGCCAGCTAGCAAGCAAGTAGAGTATACTTGTCGTTAGTTTCCTTTTGGCTCGACAACGATGGCAAAAACGTTGCTGCGTCCCACGGGGGCAGGCTCGATTCCGAACTCGGGCAGCGAGGCAGTCGGACGCTGTAACCAACTGAGCCACGGAGCAGATTCTCGGTGAGGAGGAGGCGCCAGACAGAGCTCCTCCTCCCACCTCTTGCCTTACGCCGCCAGCATTCAACCAGCATTTGCGCTTAACACTGACAGTCGTCTGGCACGAGCGGGGGACTTGGTCCCCTCGTGAACCTCTACTCCAAGCTCCCCAAGGGCCCTGCGCCCTCGTCGCGTCGGGTGACATCAAGGCGCGGTACTTCGATGGCAAGAACGCGTCTGCTGCGCCCGTCCTGTTCACCATCCTTGCCATCTTCGGTCGGGGATACACCATTGACTACCAGAGTGCATCTTCTTTATCTTGTTGTTGGCGCTGGATGTATGCGGGTATTGACGAGCGCGCCGTGTTTGTGGTGGATGATGGGATCAGTGCACCTCAGTAAGTCTTCTCGCGTTGCGTCCGGGGGAGTCTCATGTCGCTGACCCGCGTTTGCTTCACAGAGCGCCACAAGAACCACGCTCACTGAATGTCGAGTGCCCTCAGAGATGGATGGTGGTAGTAGACGGCGGTGCCTGTGTATGGAGAAGGAATCGCATTCATTCGCCACCTCAGCAGAACTCCTCCGCATCATGACGTCCTCGCCGCATCGTGAGTTGTCCAGATGGTCCCGTTTCTGCCTCTCGTGTTCCGCCACGTAGGTTGTATGCGCCGTAGGCGATGGATGGTATCCCTCCAGGTGCTCCAGCGGTTGTCTGAAATTTGGACGACTGGACTGTAGTATTGAGATGGTCGGTGTTTTTGACTCGGATTGGCGGAAGGAACACTGGCTGACGCGTCGCTCTAGGTATTGAGTTGGCCGTGTTCGCAGCGCATACATGATCCTTCGCTCTATATGCGCTTCGGGGAAAGTCGCCGGTGCATCACAGCTGAAGACTCCACTTGCGAAGCTGACCGGTAACCCTGCTGCGTCCTCCCGACGTCTTCCATGCAAATATCACTTCTGTGCACCATCGAAACTGGATGTGTGGTTACAACACCGCCAATGCGCATTTTCGTACATGTCAAGGATCTATTCGATCGTCGTGGCGACCAGTGCTGCCCTGGAGCGTCCTTTGACATCAATATCGACGCAGTTCGCCGCTTCCTCCGGCCTCACGCACTCGCTTCTTGCCCCGACTCCGGTGTGTACCATCCATCTATAAGTGTCAAATGAATGCGCGTAGTTGATAAAGCTTGCCTTCTCGTCAGCTTCCGCATCGTGTCGACGTGGACGACGCTTCCATGCACGCATCCTACACTTGAAGTTACCGTGCAAGGCTGCAAGCGCATCCGGCATGTCACGGACAGCCTTTCGAGCCCAGGTCCTGTACGTTGCCCTGCACAGTGCGTTTGAGTTCAGCTGGGTCGTATTGCCGTGCTTCTTCGGCAGACACGGTGATTAACGATCTTTTTGAATAGCATTTCTTGAGCCACATGCATCGGTTCTTGGTAGACTATTTTACGTCCGGCCAGCCGGTCATCACCTCCTTCGTTGCCAATACAAAGGTATACTTAGTGCATGGAAGTGCGAAATCCGCCCTGGCCTCGAAGGCACTATGTATTGCTAGGTGCTAAGCATCATACCGTCTGATGAGGCGCATCTCCGCAGCAGTATGTATCGTGGAGGTGCGTCTGATACTGCTGGTGACCGAGCCCGAAACATCCCTCATCACAGATGCTCATAAACGAGGGTTCTAGTTACGCACCACCGCATGAAGCAAGAATAACACGCAAACGCCAGCAGCAGAACAGCAATCTACAGCATACGCGACGCCTGCGCGGGCGGAGAACAGCGCGTGCGCGCGTTTGTGGCAGCGGGCTCCACCCGCTCCATCGTTGCTCGACGACGGGGGGAGTGTCCGCGCAGCAACGCCCTTTGTTCTTGGCGCTGAATCTCGAAGGTCACGCTGCCTTCGTTTGTTCCCGTTTGAGAAGGGGTGAATTCGCAAAGCACGGAATGGACCCCGGAAGACACGCGATGGAGCGCAGAGGGAGGGCGACTGTATATAACCAGGCCCTCGCGCCTCTGCTGGGGGTCAGAACACCCTTCTGTTCCAAATCCCCCCACTCGAGCCCGGTGCTCTTCCCCCCACTGTCCCTGTCGCCTTCCCGCTTCACGCCTGCGTGTTCGTTCGTGTGCTATCGACGTATCTCCTTTCGCGCTCTCATTAGTACTCGTTCATCGTCCTTCGTTGTTACCGCACGTTTCAAGTCCAAGTCCACCATGTTCTCCACGAAGCTCTCTGCCCTCGTCTTCCTCGCCCTCGCGGCGCTCTCCCAGGCTGCGCCTGCTGATTTCCAGAAGCAGAACGCGCTCGACGCGCAGAAGCTGAACGCCAAGTTCGCGACCCTCACGGCGGATTCCTCCTGCACCGGTGCGCGTCTCTTCCTCTTCCTCTTCCTCTCCCTTTCCTCCCTCATCGTCGTTGTTCGTCATCCATGCTGACTTATTGTACTTGTTCCCGATCACAGATGGCGACCAGGCCTGCGTGAACGGCGGCTTCGCCCAGTGCTCCGGTGGCAAGTTCCAGGTGACGGCCTGCTCTGGGGGCACGTCGTGC
Source organism: Polyporus arcularius HHB13444 (assembly GCA_004369055.1). Taxonomy (NCBI): domain Eukaryota; kingdom Fungi; phylum Basidiomycota; class Agaricomycetes; order Polyporales; family Polyporaceae; genus Polyporus; species Polyporus arcularius. The sequence continues at coordinate 19,280 of ML211395.1, forward strand.
TTCGCCCTCCCCCTCGTGAACAAGGCCGGCACGAGCCTCACCTGTGACTCTGCGGCCGACGCCGCGGCGCGGATGACCGCTGCTGGTGTCGATGGCGGCGTCGACGGCTCTGGGTCCTCCGGGTCTGCGGGCTCGAAGGGCTCGGCGTCGGACAGCGCTGCTGCTGCCGGTGCGACCGCAACCGCGACCGATGCCGGTGCTGCTGGTGCCACTGCTACCGATGGAGGCGCTGCTGGCGCATCTGCCACCGATGGTGGTGCTGCTGGTGCGACCGCGACCGACGCCGGTGCTGCTGGAGCTACCGCGACCGACGCCGGTGATGCCGGTGCTACCGCGACCGACGCTGGTGCAACTGCGACCGACGCGGGTGCTACCGCGACTGCCACCGACAGTGCCGCTGCTACGGCCACGGATACTGGGTCCTCTGGCTCGAAGGGCAAGGGGGGCAAGGGCAAGGGCAAGGGGAACAAGGGTCAGGGCAACAAGGGCTCGGGCAGCGCTGCCGACTGCGCGCAGACCGTCACTGTCACCGTCACCGCTGGTGCGTCCGACTCCACGGCCACCGACTCTTCCGCAGTGACCGCGACGGACTCCTCCGCCGCCACTGCTACCGACTCCTCCGCTGCGACGGCCACCGATTCCTCCGCTGCGACCGCTACGGATTCCAGCGCTGCAACTGCCACCGATTCGTCCGCCGCGACCGCCACGGACTCTTCCGCTGCTACCGCGACCGACTCTGCAGCTGCGACCGCGACTGCGACCGACTCGGCGGCGGCGACTGCGACTGCCACCGATGCCAGCGGCCAGAGCGGCTCGGGCGCAACTGCGACCGACGATCTCTCCTTCTCCATCCTCCAGCCGACCGAGACGGGCAAGGCTGCCCAGTCTGACAAGTCGAGCAAGGGTGACAAGGCTCGCCGCAGCCGCTTCGCCGTCAACAGGCTCTAAGCCTGGGTTGCTGTGAGGCTCGAGGCTTGAGGCCGGCGCCCGTGCACTGCGGACGCCGCCATGGACACGTATGCGTATGCGTACTTCGTGCTAGGTACGATGGACTTGCTACTACTCTTACATTCGCGCTTTCCGAAGTGCTCTGGAGCGCATGTTCTGTTATTACGTCTGTAGCATACTTACGGTTATACTCCGAATATACGCAGGCGCGCTGCGCGTGGTGATTCCTAAGTTCTCACTTCAAAGCTCTTCAAAGTAGTACTAGTGAGCTGCTCGGGTTTGTCGATCTCGGGACCTTGGCGGACGTCTCCTTGGAGCCTTGTGGCCGTCTACGTGGCACGTCTTGGCGCGTCCTTGTTCCGCAAGACTCAGCAGATGGCCGGAGCTGCGTCAGGACTGCTCTACAGTAAGGTCATGTAGAGTGCATACGACGCTGAGAGTGACAGATCATATGTCTGCGGTATTGCTTCCAACGCTCGGGGAGCTCTCTGGAGCTCTGCGACGTTCTCGAGAGTCCCCGTTGCAAGTGGCCGAAGTTCAGGCGGTAGTACTACCGCGCCTTCCCGCGCTGGATCTGAGATGAGGCACATCACTTTGCTGATAAGTTGTCGCTCACTATCTGGAGTAGACTGTAGAAGGGACAGACAAGCGTACAACTCGGAAGGTGGCTCGACGACTGTACAGAGTGGTTAGAAGGAACGAGCTCCTTTCCCTTCAACCACCATGTCGGTGAGTTTTCCCACGACTGCTGGGCAACCCGATCCGCCCCCCAAGGCAGCTGGGACCGCCAATACATGTCGTTCGCCCTCATTTACACCTCTGAAGCCACCTGAGCTCCATGCTCGTCGGCCCCAGGGCTGCAGGAGCCCGCTCCGCGTTGAGAAAGGAGAGACACTCAGACGCACTCGCGCAGAGACGCCCGCAAATTGCACGGCAAGCGCTCTCCGGCACCGGGCCCGACCCCGAGCTGATTAGATTAGATCTCAGCAGCAACGTGGCAGCCACAGCCGTAGACTGACTCCTCGACGACCTGCACCACCTCAGCTGGAACCTCCACCCGAGCTACTGCGCTACCTCTACTACACACTGCCGAGCCCACCTCATCGCAGGACGGTACACCGGCTACTCACCCAGCGACCACGTGTCGAACAACTTGAAGGAAGAGCGCACCCGCCTGAGGCAAGGCACTGAGCCGACGACACCCGGGCCCAGGGATAATAGCTCATGCGCCCCATCAGGACAGGCCGTCGTCGCTGATGGTTGTCTCCACCCGGGAGTGCAACCCCGCCTGGTGATGTACTTCGGGACTCTCCATCACGCCTCCGGTAACGACACTTAACCACCGACGAACTCACGTCTGCGTGTGCCGCGCCCGCGACGCACCCTTCGACCACTGCCCATGAGACAAAGAGCCCCCACATGCTGTAAGGATGCCGCATCGATGGCCGCGATAGGAAAGAACCCGCCGCGACGGTATAAACCGGGACCCCACTGTCCAGGGCCGGACCAATCACACAGGGCGGAATGTAGCCAGAGCTTGTAAGTGGTCACACTCGACGGCTGCTGGTTGAAGCCGACCAGCTTGAACCAAATCCTGCAGTCTATTGCGCCCTCGACGGAGAGTACCGGGAGGCACCTGCAAACACTATAAGAGACCGAGGGGACGGGCAAAACCGTACGCACCCCCCTCCACCGGCACCCAACCATGCCCCAGAACTGTAATGGGTCCCCACTTGTCGGCAGCGCGCTGGCCAGCGACGTCTCCACTGACTCCTCCGCAATGTCAGTCAGTCCCGCCTCTCCGCATTCACCGGCAGCCACCCACCATGGCCCTGCGAGCGATGTCGACGCTGCCCCAGCCGAGATAACCTCCCAACCAGAGGTCAGCGCCTCCATCACTGCTGAGGTGGACGACATCCTCCGCAACGCTGCGAGGGACAGGCGTGAAGCCAGACTACTCGAGGTATGCACACAGTAGTGCGTCACAGCGGTAGCACTGACCGAGCCACAGCGGCAGATGCAGGCTGAAGGGGACAACATTGACGACGACCCTGACATACACCCCGAACTGCGCGATCACCACCCATCGGGCCCCGAGACACATCCCTCCCCAACACCAGCCCCGCGCGTGCGAGGTTCGTGGACACACGGCGATCCGCCTGAGCTCTGCCCACCGGAGATGCGCCGACTGTACGGCCTCTTTGCGAGACCGAGCCATAACGGTATGTCTGCACGCAGTGGCAGCTCTGACTCAGTCACCAACTATGCTCTACAGATCATGTCCCCGCCGCTCTCGAGGGCGACGAGGAGCCGCACCCTGACGGCTCTAAACGCCAGTGGACAGGCTCCCCTCTCCCAGAGGAGGTCCGCCGCGGAGAGCCGCGTGTTCGGACTGCCCAAGGCTCGCCAGCTGAGGTGCCAACCCCGCCCCGGGCCCCTGACCTCGACGAGGAAGACCTCTACTTCGGCCCCTCCCCAGCCGGAATCACCTACCACCCCCGTGCTACCACACAGCTGATGGAAGACTACCCCATGGATGATGACTCGGCCGAGCCATCTGCCGCCCCCAACCGCCGTAGCCCCAGCTTCGTCATGGGGACATCAACCCGGGACACTGGCAACCGCTTGGCACCGAGCGGCAGTCGTGCCCGAGGAATGTACGCAGGACGGCTCTACGCCCCGCTGGCGCGTCCCTCCCTTGCTCCCCTACGAGGCGGAAACCAGACGGCACCGGACGCATGGTTCGCGGACCCTACAGTGCGACCCCCGACCGCCGGCCCCTCGAACACCCGCCACAACGATCGGTACGCCACCGCGTCAACCAGCCTCCCTTTCTTCGATCCGAGGCAGGCCTGGGGATCGAGCACGCCTGCTCCGCGAATGCAACATCGCTCCGAGGATACGTCTAGTACGACTCAGCAGGAGGGAGGGCAGCCGAGAACACCCTACCACTTCTCCTTCAGACCGGCACAAGACACGGCAACCCTGAACACGAGGGCGGAAACCCCCGCGGTGTTCAAGCAGCCACCTCCCGACGCCCGTTTCGAATCAGAAGCCAGCGGCCACCTCCGCGGACCACCCATGGGATGGACACGCCCTGGCGCGAACGAGCAGCGCGCCCCACGCCACCATCCCGGAGCAACCCAGCCTCAAGATAACGTGGCAAGGCGAGCAGCCCGCGGGCATGACGTGGCAGAACCGCACAACCAGCCGGTTGACTACCGCACCTTCCAGGCTGCTCCACGCCCCGCACAACCACCCTTGGACGCGGACGCACCTGTCCTGCGGCCATCCTGGATCGCGGCACAAGACGACGAGCAACCCACCTACACCCCCCGCCCGCCGGGAGGCTGGCCAGAGATGCACCGGAGCGACCCCGAGGAACCCTTTGGGGGAACTCTGGGGGGCATGCCGCTGCACCGTGTCCAGGAGGTCTACGAAGGCCCGCGCGCGACCACCCTCCTAGCTCAGGTCTTCAACATTGGTGAGACACCGTCCGCCCGAGTCGCACGGCTTGTCACCGACGATATGGCGGCGGGCATACTGCACCGGACTGGCGAGATGCCGTGCATTGTAGCCCCTGAGGCATCGGATCGCGGACGCTCCAACGTCTGGATCATCTACGGACTCAGTGAACGCGCCGCAGCGCAGCTCCTCGCCATGGAAGTCGTATCGATGCCTGCTGTCTCCTTCCGTGTCTTCAATCGGGATCTCCACATGCCTCAGCTCCTCCTCACGCTCGGACCTCTCACAGGCGGTACCCAGGAGAGCCTGGAACGCATGATCCGCTGGAACCTTGTAGGGCCGCTTCGGCAAACTATCGCCACCCTGGTCGAGAGGAACCCCAGCTTTGCGCACCTCACCACCGACGAGGCGATCCAGTCCCTCATCGAGACCCTGCGCATCCGCATTCTCACGCTCAACAACGGCAACAGGGTCCTCAATGTGTTCATGCGTAGCCCGACCCGCTCTATCGAACTCTGGCGGGAATGGGTTGCGAGACTCCGCACCCATGAGTGGCGCGACCGGAACCATAGCACCGTACATGCGCGGCGCATTGCGCTATGCGCGTGCTGCCACAGTGCTGATCACCCGACTCACCTCTGTCCCTTTCCCCACCTCCCAGGCTGGAACGGGCCTATGGCCGGCTCGGGCACGCACTCTTCGCTGCCTCCCCCTCCGCCCCCACAAGCTCCGCCCTCTCCCGGGCCGAGCTCAAACACTCGAGGCCGATTCGGCCAGGACAATACGCGCGGCGGGGCACGAGGCTATGGCCGCGGCCGTGGTCGCGGACGTCAGTAGGCTTGGACATAGACTTGTATGCAGTACTGCAGTAGCTCGGCTCCTCGTGCACGTGTACTAGTACGCTACATACACCAAAACAGCCTGTGTAAGGCTGAAATAAGAACTTACTACCCTTGCCTTCCATCCTAGCCTGTCTGCGCTCGTCGGCACGACTCCGACGGGGTCAACGCGGACACCATCACACTGCCGGGCCCACATCTACTGATCCCCATACGGGGAGACAGGAAAGCCCATCAGCAGCCATAACCGGCGACCTATTCAGGTTGAACACGTCGGGCTCACGCGAAGCGACCCACCGTCTAGTCGTACGACGATAGCTAGCACAGTTCCCCATGACGGAGGGAATCCGTCTAGAGCCACGGGGCTGGTTGGACCGTGCGCTTGAACAGCCAACTGCGAACACACACATCATAACACATAACACAACGGACGACTCGGTCGGCAACTGGCTATCACACGGACTCGTAGGAGGAGACAGAACGCATCTCGGAGCCGCGCGTGCTGCTGATGATCCCTCGAGTCTGTACGGAGGCTCCCTCGGACTGCAGACTGGCCAGGCAACTGGACGAGGCAATCCGCGAACACATAAGCTCCATACCAAGTCACGAATAACAATCGCATCCTTGAATATGCGCGGGTACGGCCGCCCTGTGGCTGGCCAGGCGCCCGATAAATGGATGACTATCAACCAAGTCCTCCGGGACTCGAAAGTGGCTATCCTGGCCCTCCAAGAAACTCATCTTACTACGGAACGCGTGTCAGACCTGAACTCCCTCTTTGAGGCCACTATGAAAGTGATCGCATACCCGGACGAAGAGAATCCAACCGGGGCTCGAGGAGTAGCCTTTGCTCTGAACAAGCGACTCATTAACACCGAAGACATCACAGTATACAAGCTTCTTCCGGGACGCGCACTGGCCATTCAACTGCTATGGACCGGCGGGCGCAAGCTCAGCGTCCTGAATATCTATGCCCCCAATGACATGCAAGAAAGCACACTTTTCTGGGGCCGTGTACATGAGACTCTGACTGCACATCGGGTCCCCGGCCCAGATGTCATGCTCGGTGACATGAACATGGTAGAGCACCTTATTGACCGTCTTCCCCAGCGGCGCGACCCCGAGGAGACAGTGCTTGCGCTCACGAGCCTACTAGCTCGACTCCACATGGTCGATGGCTGGCGTGTAAATAATAGAGGTACCCGTGGCTTCTCATACCTACAGACCAGTACTGGCAGTCAGTCACGCCTAGACCGCATTTACCTGACACGCTCGCTTATGGAGCATGCGGATGAGTGGAACATCACCGGCGCAGGCATCTCGACAGACCACCGAATGCCTGTGGTAGCCCTGGCAAACTATAACGAGCCCTTTGTCGGAAAGGGTAGGTGGGCCCTGCCAGCCACTTTGCTCGCTGATAAGAAGTTCCTCGATATCATGAAAAAGGAAGGATTTAAACTACAGGACGAGATCTCTGCCATCCTTGACCGCACATCCACACATAACTCCCAACTTGTCTGGTCGGCCTTCAAAAAGCGGCTGAAGGATGCAGCGCGCACGCGTGCCAAGGAACGCATGCCAAAGCTCGACCGCCAGATCGAACGACTCAATGCGGACCTGAGAGCTACACTAGACCGCCCCGGCGAAGTCGCACCAGACCAGCAGTCACATGCTGCCATACTCCAGGACAAAATCGCAGCCCTCGAGATAGCACGATTTGGCTCGAAGCGTGTCCGTGTCAATGCCAACGACTGGCTGAAAGGGGAAACAATTAGCAGATACTGGACACGGCAAAACGCTCCTGCGAAGAAAGCATCAGTCATCCCTACACTGGAACGTCCTATGCAGGACCGTGATCTGCTGCCAGGCGAACGCTATACTACGAAGTCGGAGGAAATTAGTGATATTGCTAAGGACTTCTATAACGGCCTCCAAGCTGATCCCCTCTACGATGAGGAGTCCCACGACCGTGACATCGAGTGCGCCCTTGAACCGCTCACCGCCCGCCTGGACACTAGACGAAAAGGCGACATGGCAAGGCACATCACCGCAGCCGAGATTGTGATCGCTATCGGGAACTCTGCACTGGGGAAAGCTCCCGGGCTTGATGGAATCCCATCTGAGGTCTGGAAGCAATATCTGAGCTGGCAGGTTGCAGGCGAGAAGCATGAACAACCGTACTGCGACATCACAGGCATCTTGCGGCGGGTCTTCAATGACATTGAAATTCACGGTATAACCGGCGGCACCGAATTCAATGAGGGCTGGATATGCCCTATCTATAAACTGAAGAAGGACGTCAGGAAGATCGAGAACTATCGACCGATCACGGTTCTGAACGCCGACTATAAGCTGATGACCAAGACGTTAGCCAACAGACTGGCAAAGGTTGCACCAGACCTTATACACCGCGACCAAGCCGGCTTCGTACCCGGGCGCAGGATTTTCGACCATATCAAGCTCTCAAAGCTCGTGATTGACTATGCTGCAACAGGAGAGATCAATGGGGTCATAGTCGCTCTTGACCAGGAGAAAGCATACGACAAAATCAACCACACGTACCTGTGGAAGGCCCTCCAGCGACTCAACCTTCCTGACTCATTCATCAACACGGTGAAGAGGCTGTATGAGAATGCAAAGAGTTCCGTCATTGCCAACGGTGTCCAGAGTGACGCGTTCGTTATCGTCCGAGGAGCGCGGCAAGGTGACCCCTTGTCGTGCCTCCTCTTTGACATGGCAATCGAGCCCCTGGCTGCAGCTTTGCGTGCATCAGATCTGGCGGGCATTCGGGTACCTGGCGCTGCTGAGCGACTGATTGCAAGCCTCTTCGCGGACGATACCACTACGTACCTGTGTGAACACGATGACTATGCCACGCTAGAACGCATCCTTGCGCAGTGGTGCCGAGCTGCGAGAGCAAGTTTCAATGAAGAGAAGACGGAACTAATCCCTATTGGGACGCCGACGTACCGAAAAGAGCTGATAGAAGGCCGCTCTCTCTCGACCTTGGGCCGATCGCTACCGAGGGACCTGCGAATTCTCAGAGATGGCGAGGCGGTGCGATCCCTGGGTGCCTGGCTGGGAAATGGCATAGATAACGAAGCAATCTGGTCACCCACCGTCGCCAAAGTCGAAGGTCACCTGAGACAATGGAGTAAGCGTAATCCAACACTCTATGGAAGGAAGCTTATCGCCGGTATGGTGATTGGCGGGCATACTCAATTCCTTGCGGCAGCACAAACTATGCCAGAGTCGGTCTGCAAAAGACTTACCACACTAATGATAGACTTCGTCTGGAACGGGGATAGACACCCTCGTGTAGGACGCGACACGCTGGCGCTGCCAGTTGCCAAGGGAGGCGTCCAACTGCTTGATATCGCTGCACGGAATGAAGCGATCACTATTATGTGGATGAAGCATTACTTACGGCTTGATGACTCGCGCGCCACATGGGCCTTTTTCGCCGACGCGTTGATAGCGAGAGCCTTGACGGCAGCATCGAAGCGGGTCGATCGGGATGCTCAGGTCAACCTGTTCCTGCAAACGTGGAAGGTCAATAGTCATACCAAGAACAAGCTGCCGGAGGACTTAAGACTGATGATCAACACCGCACATAAGCATGGCCTCCGCCTCGACGTGCTAAACCCGGCCGAGGACCTCAAAGAGCTGATGCCAATTTGGTACCACATCGGGACTGGGGAAGGCCGCTCATCCGCAAATTCTGTTGCGAGCAAATGTCTACGAGATCGGCATGGCATCAGTACGGTGCTCGATACCCTGCGGGCGACGCAAATGAGACATCCCCGGGACCCGGCGCATCGTGCGAAGGCGTCCTGTCAATGTGGGCAGTGTGCACGGGACCGCAGCCGCTTCAGCTGCGAGAACCCGCACCGATGCGCTGAAGCTGCGGAGAAGCTCGTCCATAAGCTGATCCCGCTCTGGAAGCCCGATGCCAGCTGCCCCACAGACGGCCTATCCCTCACAAAGCGCAGGAAGGACCGGAACATTGTGGCAAAGGACACGAACGGCCGAATAATATTTGACCCTTCCATCACAGAGCACGCACCTCTATCAAACGCCTTCCGTATCTTCGATGGGAACGACGTTGAACGGTCAGAACCGTCGCGACGCGGGCCCAGGAGGTTCGGGCTCACGGACACAGACATCGAAGTCTACACAGACGGGTCCTGCATAGACAACGGCCTGCCGGACGCCAAAGCTGGAAGCGGGGTATGGTTTGCAACGGATGACTCTCGCAACATCGCGGAGAGAGTACCGGGCGATGTGCAATCCAACCAGACGGCGGAAATCTTTGCCGTCACACTGGCAGCGAGAGCGGTACCTAAGCACACTCCCCTACACCTTGTCACCGACTCGCAGTATGCGCTAGATGGACTCACCACGAATCTCCCCCAATGGGAGGATGCCGGCTGGCTCGGCGTGAAGAATGCGGCCTTCTTCCAGGAAGCTGCGGCATGGCTACGTTCGAGAACGGCAGTCACCACGCTGCGCTGGGTTAAAGGACATGAGGGCGTACCAGGGAATGAAGGTGCAGATGCCCTGGCCAGGCGAGCCGCAGAGCTGCAGGATGTCGAGGAACCGCAGAGACTTGAACAGTCTCTGCAAAGATTCCTGCCGTCTGGAGCACGACTTGTAGCGTTGACGCAGGCGCATGCCTATGCGTGGATCCTCCAGACTAAGGACAAGGGACACCGGATAACATCGGAGAGAAACGTACTTAGGATTGTGTGTACGATCAGCGAGGAACTCCGCTGCCCGATATCAGCAGAAAGCCTGTGGAAGGCTCTGCGCTTGAAAGACATGAGTCGGAAGATTCGAGTCTTCCTATGGAAGGCGGTGCACGACGCCTACCGCCTGGGACAATACTGGAACAACATACCGCAGTGTGAACACCGGGCGGTATGCAGTGCCTGCGGAGTCGAGGAATCAATGGAACATATACTCACCGACTGCGATGCCCCAGGCCAACGCGTCATATGGTGTCTGGCGTGGGCCCTCCTCGAGCGAGCCGGCTTCAAGCTGCCGCGTCCGCGCTATGGGCTCATACTGGGCGCCCCTGCGGCGAGTCTTAACAAGACCATCCTTGAGAAACCCTCCGCGGGAGCGAACCGCCTGTACCGGATCATACTCACCGAATCAGCGTACCTCATCTGGACCCTGCGGTGCGAACGGGTCATACAACTGGAGAATGACCCGGCGAGGTGGCGGTCACCGAATGCGGTGGCACAAATATGGTTCGCGTGTGTCGCGAAGCGAATGAACGTCGACTGGATGTTGACCCGTGTTAAGACCAGCTCGAGGAAATCGGTGCTGGAGACTGTCAGCAACACCTGGGAGTGGTGCGGCGGCTCCGAGGGCCTGTCGAAACTTAAGTCAGATGTTAGAAAGGGGGTTTTAGTGGGTATATTACCGGCCGAGAATGACGGCGTCGGGTAAGAGCCCCACACTGTGGCTGCTACCGCTGCGTGCGTAACTGCATTTCCTCCGACACGGTGACTGTACACACAACGAACCGAGCTATAACCTGGATGGGGGACGCAAACGCGCCCTGCCCC
>ML211396.1:0-30121 GCA_004369055.1 Polyporus arcularius HHB13444
AGCTGACAGATCAAGTGCAATGCTGCATGTCAATGTCGTTGAGTAAGTCGTCTGTTAGAAGTAGGTACTAGTATTAGTCTCTGCTGTATGTATGTAGAGAAATACATCGCTTGTCGCCTTCACCTATTATGTGCTATTACCAGACCGTCATTGTGCCATAGATCATCCGAGACCAACGTTGAAAACGTCCAGAAACAACCTTTTTCACGCCCTCTAGACCCGCTGGAATGTTTCACGATCGGCTTGAATGTAAGCCGTCAACGATCACCCAGAGAGCAGGGAAATCGCAACGGTAAGGGTGGAAACCTCCACGGCGAGCCTTGTTCTTTCATCTGGTCCCCGTGGTTTCTGCCGGCGTGTTTTCATCCGCTTATGTACTCTCAGAGTGAATGGTATTGAGTACTCGTTTGAACAATGGAACACATCAACAGTGAGGTTGTATGCGACAATATGCGATGCGTGCCGTAACCAAATCGTATGCAAGATAACAGTGTCAGTGCTAGTGGGAGAGGATCCGATGGTCCGAATCGCGGGTGCTATACAGTCCGGTTGCGAGAGCGAGTTTTACTGCGCTACATGGGTATCTCCTTCCTAGTAGTATCCTACACACGCGACGTTCAAGCGAGGGCAGCGAAGCCGACGGCGTCCTGGTCGAAGGAGAACGCGGTGTAGACGTTCTTCATGAAGCTGTCGCCGAGGAGCCAGACGTTGCTGCCGAGGCCGATGTCCTGGCCGGCGAGCGCGCCAACGCACTTGCCAGAGCCAGAGGAGGTCTCACCGAGGCTGAAGCTGGAAGACGCGCACAGTCAGTACTCGATTTCTGCGCGTGTCAGACTGGACCATCAGACACTCACTTGTCCGCAGAGATGGTCCACTGCTTGCCACCCCACGAGAACGCAACGGTGGGGGGCGAGTCGCAGGGGTAAGAGTAGTATCCCTGGTCCGAGTCGTACACGGCCGAGCCGGAGATGGCCTTGTAGAAGGTCTTGACGGCGGCAGGAGGGCCGTACATGATGGTGGTGCCGGAATCGATGATGGTCTCGAAGTTCGACACGACAGCCTTGCCGCCAACGAGGGCCTTGGCGCCGGTCAGCTGCCAGAAGCCAGTGGAGGTGTCGATGTCGTGGTACTCGATGGAGCCCGAGTAGAGCTCGTCGTTGGTACCACCGAGGTAAAGCTCAGAGCCTGTGGAGGCGAGCTTGAAGCCGAAGACACCCTCCTTGACTGCGCCCTGCTCGATAGCCGTGTTGAAGTAGGGGTTCGCGTTGAGGTTGGAGATGGCGGGGTAAGCGAGACCCAGGATACCATCAATGGGGTCGCCGCTGAAGCTGCTCGAGAGGGTGGTCACGGGCGAGAAGGACTGCTTCGTGACCGAGACACCGGCAACCGCGACTGCAAAGGCGATGATCAGATGTGCTCATGAAGTCAATTGAGCAGCGGACGACTTACCAGTGTCGGTGTAGACCGGGCCGGAGACGGTGGAGCCGTCGCCATACTGGATAGAGAAAGAGCCGGACTTCTTCGCTCCCGTCGAGGACTTCGACGCAGTGTACTTGCTCTTGGAGCGGCAGGTCGAGCTGGTGCAAGACGACGACGGGACCCAAAGGTCGGAAGAACCGGTGTCGAAGTCGATGAGGAACTTCTGGCCGGGGGTGCCAATGGAGATCGTGCCCGCCCACTCGAGGTCGTCCTCCTCGTCGGTGAGGGATTCGGCCTGACGCTTGATGAGGTGAGCGGGGAGGGTGACGAGGTCCTTGATGAAGGCGCCCGCCTTGAAGACGTGCGCGCCAACATTCTTCTCAAGGTTGATCAGGTTCGCGCGGTGCTTGCTAGAGGGATGTCAGCGCTTCTTAAAGCAGGATGGAGAGAGACGGGCGTACTTGATCGTGTTCACCGTCTGAATGACAGCCTTGTCGTAGTTGAAGGTGCCATCCTCGTTCTGGAGGGTGCTGCGCTTCCCGAGGGGAATGCTGACGCCCTGCTTCGTCGTGATCGGGGTCGCGGAAGCCATGAGGCCGAGGGCGACGGTGAGCAACGTAGCCTTGCAGAACATGATGAATGCCGAGAGAAGAGATTGAGGACCGTGAGGCTTCAAAGGGCTGCAGGGAACAGGAGTTGTCCTGGTGAAGATGAGTTGAAGGAGTGTGGGGGTATTTATACTGTCGAGGCAGTGGCCTAGACAGCAGAACGAGTGACGGGTGAGGGAAGGGTGAGGGAGCGGAGGAGGGAGCAATGTGCTGGATCAGTGCTCGATACCGGAGAGCCACATGGTCGGCTGTCCGGTCTGACGACGACGGTAAGCTTTCCGAGTCGGCATGTCGCTTGTTTCCGTTGTGATGGCAGTTCATTTCGCCGCGCTTTGTTGACTCGCGGGGCTCCAACCGTGATAAAGGCAGCATGGAAGACGGCGTCGCAATGGTCCTCCCAGCGCCGAAGCCATGTGGTCCATCTTTGTCTGAAGGTCTGCGTGCCCGAGAACACCAGAAGCTCAACGTATAGGCGTCGTCGACACAGGCCATATGAGGCCACTATGAGCGGAGAAGCTTGCGTCAAACAGCGGCCTGCATGGTGGACCGGCGGTAACAGAGCAGTTCACGTGGAAGGAAGCCTTCGGTGAGATCACACCCCGATTGCCGACAGCACTGCGTTCCGATCTGCGTTCGAGCATCCCGTCATCTCATCAAGCTGCCGCCACTACACGAGCAACTCGCAAAGTGGCAAGTCTCATACTTCCTGAAGAGATTGTACTCACCACTGTGCTTACAGCGCTGGCTGAGGATGAATACGGCAAGCATTCACCCTCCATTGCCTGTAATGTCGTGCCATTTGCGTTGAACTTGGCACCGACAGAAACTGCCATGATGCTCGGGTGACGACAATCACTTTTGGAAGACTCATCATCCAAGCAACCAAGGTTAGGTGCATCATCGAAGATCATCGACGACACGACGACCCTGCACAGCTCGTTCATATGCAGATAACGTCTCGCATCGTCTCGCACCGCCATACCGTCCGTATCGTGTTGCTTCTTGACGTTCGCCATACTGAATGACCTATGTTTAGCATGCAACCACTCGGCCAGGTCTTCCTCCCGGCGGCAATGACCCGCGCCCACTGCGAGCACCGTGTGGGGTATGTCAGGCCTACTGATGGATAGGCTTCCTCTCGTGCACGTCCGGCGTCATCCGGCGCGCCGATGACACAACGCAGACGGAGCTAGGAAGATTATCATAGGTCACCAGTCATACGTTGCATGTCGTCGACGACACGTTGCTCGGAGGCTCTCGACGGCGGCGATGGCATTGTGAAGCGACCTGGTGAGCAGCGACCTGGCAGCCTCAACAAATCCCGCCGATTATAGTGACAACAACACAGCCGTACGCACGATTGTGTGCTTAGCCAGTAGGCGAAGGATCGCCGTCCGACATCATCGCACATCAGACCCATTGCCCCCAAGCGCCAGGGTAATGTGCTCTACTACTGTACGCCAAATTCGCGCCCGAGTTGCGCTCCATCGTGAAGCAAGCGTCGAGGCGCTGGGCGCCGCAAGCGATCATCTCGGTCCCATCTTCAAGGTACATAAGTACCACACATCCAGACCACAACCATCGTGTTCGTCATCTCTGCGGAAACGCGACAACGACTCAGCCAACAGTGGCTAGGACGCAGGTCGCTCAAGTCCGCTCTTCCGCCGAGTCCACCTGGCCGCGTTGGAATGCCCTCGGACGTAGCCTGCTTCCGTATCGAACATGGGACGAGTGCTGGCAAAGTTTGCTTCCTCATTTCGCATCATGACCCGAGAATAGCTGCATCTCCATGTGCATTCCACGGCGGGCGGCGCCGGGCGGGTCGTAGCCCCGCTTCTAAAGGCAGGATACCCGAGTACCGCTTGGGGTCATGCTCGAACGTTTGAGCGTTTGAGTACAGATTCGAGCATAGCAGGAATACAAAGCAGGTAACGCAGTCCCCGAGATCGCGCGCGCTAACCACCGTTCACCTTTCACCTTTTGATTATCGGCTTGGGATGTGACACAGATATCAATTCCGGTCAGTCAGAAACCGAGACAAACTGCTCGGAAACTTCAGCAGCGTTCGCATCTCCGTTGCACTCATGATGAGGCTGAGAGACGCTGGGTCATGATCAAGCCTATGTATCACGACGAGTCAGCAAGCTGCTGAGCATGCCAGAGCCTGAGCGTTTCCATAGAATAGCCACGGAATGCGTGCGAGAGGCACCCGCATATCATGAGATGCGAATAATTCGTCCAGCGCACGCGTGCGAAGACTGCCCACATACATAGATCGAGCATCACCTCGGGGAGTGCTAGGTAGGCATCGTCTTGAACGAACGTATTCTGCATGTACATACCTTCGTGATTTCTGCGCATACAGAGAGGAGGAGGAGGGGCCGTAAGTACTTATATATAATAATACAGACACT
This sequence comes from Polyporus arcularius HHB13444, assembly GCA_004369055.1. Taxonomy (NCBI): domain Eukaryota; kingdom Fungi; phylum Basidiomycota; class Agaricomycetes; order Polyporales; family Polyporaceae; genus Polyporus; species Polyporus arcularius. The sequence continues at coordinate 4,442 of ML211396.1, forward strand.
TCAGTACTTATTATGCCACAGTAACAAACATTAACAAACAATGACCGCGGGTGAGCGCGGCGTTGAGCGTGTTGGCGACGACGAGCAGCGACCAAACCACGATGCGGATGAAGGGACTTCTCATCCCTCTGTTGCTCACCGGCCTTTGCCAGGCCGTTCGTGTCTACCTTCATCCTGATACACACGCCCCCCCACGTCTCTCTGCCAGCAAAGCCGGCGCCGTCCTTTCCAAACACCTGGCACTTGAACGTTTCGAGGATGCTACGCCATTCGTCGGAGAGCAGGAGTTGCTTGTCGGGGCGGGGCTGAATACTGGGTTGTTGCTGACGGTTAGCTCGGAGGACGTCCTAGGTGCGTTTTGCTCAGAACGAGTGCAGCGCGGTGCTTGACCCAGGAGGCAGAGGTCGTCCCTGCGTCCATCAGGTCACACTCCTTCTCCATCTCATCCCATCCCACGCACGACTCTCTTTCCTCCCTCATCCCCGCATACACCGACCGTGCGCGACACGTCTACTCCTACGTGTACGACAAGTCCAGTTCTGATCACGGCTTGCAAGAGGTCGCGAACCTGAAGGACTTCGTTCATGGCGACTACACGCCCGACCGCTTCGGCGCGTTTGACTTCACCTCACTCTCGAAGGATGCGCACCACGCCCTTCGCAAGATGCTTGACGAGCTCTCTGCGCGCTCGGACATCAAGCTCGCGATAGTCACTGTCCCGTCTGCCCACCACCATGGACACAAGCACCACGACAGGCGTCAACAGCCCCCGCAGTCTCCCCTCCCGCCGCCGCTTCCTCGCCCGGCGGAGCCCATTGACTCTATTTCTACCTGCTACACATCCGCGGAGGCATGCGGCAACGCAACGAGCACATGCAGCGGTCACGGGGAGTGCGTGTCTGCAAGCAAGGCGGGCAAGACGTGCTTTGTGTGTGCGTGCAGCGCGACCACAGACGTCAAGGGGCGGAAGCAGCACTGGGCAGGGCGTGCGTGCGAGCGCAAGGATGTCAGCGGGTGAGTACCCTCGTTCCTCGCACGATGTATCATGTATTGACCCGTGTCTAGGCCGTTTGTGCTTCTCGCGGGTACGACCGTTGCACTGTTGCTGCTTGTTGGCGGTTCCGTTGCGCTTCTCTCTGCTGTCGGCGATGCAGAGCTTCCCCAGATCCTCACTGGAGGCTCGTCTCACTCGCGATGAACGTGTCTGTATATACCGTATCTCTTGCTGTTATAATGCAATCATCCACGCACACTTCTCCGAACTGTGTAGTTACCTACAGTAAGTATGTGGGAGACGCCGAGGACGTCACTCCAAGGACCGCCACAGCTTGGGACAGGCGCAGCTCAGCTGCGGACGAATGCACCTCTGTCCCCTACCACGACCTCCGCCCTTGTCTACGAAGTGAACGATGTCTATCGAAGAGACCCCAGCGACGCAAGCGAGCGCCGCGACGTCTGACGACACCAATCTCCGCGCAGAACACACTCAGATTGCTCCCGCGACCACGCATTCTCCGGAGAACACCGCCGGCTACGATGTATCAGACACTCAGCCCGCAGCTGCGCCCGCGCCCGCGTACACACCCAGCACTCCTCCCGTTCCTACTGGCACGAACCCCTTCGAGCACGCCCTGACTGAACCGACCCCAGTGCTGCCCCCCAGACCCGCGGAGGAACACGCAATGGCGACTGCGAGCACGGCTGCGGAGGCTCCTGACACGGTCGCGAACACGAATGTACAGACCCCCGCGACGACCGCGAGCACGAATGTACAGACGAACGAGAGTGCACAGGGCGACGTGCGCGTGAATCCGCAGGTGGAGGCGCTGCGCGCGATGTTCCCCGATTTCGACGTCCTGGTCTTGTACGTCCTTCCTTTCGATATCTGATGCAGCGCGGGTGGGCTGAGAGCGACGGGTCACAGGCAGTCTGTGCTGGAGTCTGTGAACAATGATCAGGACCGTGCGCTCGATATCCTGCTGGGCATGAACGACCCAGAGTACGTCTCGACGCAGGCCCCTGCTCAGGTATGTCGCCGTAATATCCATGATGTCACCCCCTCATCCTATCTCTACGTAGCCCGAACAAGGGTCCCAGCTCGACCTCGACGAGCAGCTCGCCCGGCAGCTGATGCTCGAGGACCAGCGGGAGCAGCGGCACGCGTCCGGGAACTCGTGGCCGCGCCGCAGCGAAGACGAGGTCCCGTACCAGGCGAGGCAGCAGCACGGTCACCCTGAGCCGAACAGGCTCGCGCCCCAAGGGACGGCGAGTGGTACGGGGACGGACTTCCAGGAGATCCAGCGGACGATGGGCCAGATCGCGGAGAGCGGGAAGCGTACATTCAGCTCTATCGTCTCGCGCGTGAAGGCCAAGATCAACGAGTACGATCAATCGCGGTGCGTTGCCCCCTTACTGAGGAGGATGCCCATGCTGAGGTTGGGGTTCTGATCCTTGCAGGGGTCCCGGAGCCGGCCAGTCTTCTGGCTCGTCGACGACGCCGCAGTGGGGCTCTGCTCCGGCTACGCAGGTCGACCGGCATACGGCGACGTCCCAGGCGCACCGACAGCAATACTTTGCACCAGGCTCCGCGGGGCAGCCCCAGCCCAGCCTTCAGAACAACACGCAGGTCAGTGGGTACAACCTTGACGCGGATCCGGTGCACGGTGAGTACTCTTTCTCTGACAACGTACTGATCGGTACACTCACCGGTGCACGACTGTACGTAGGTCAACCCGCTCCTCTGTCCCCGCCTGTCGCCTCCCCGATCCCGACACCGAGTGCACGCCCGGTGAGCCCCGTGGCATCGGGTCTGACTCCGACTGGCTCACCGCGTCCTTCTTCCGACGTTCCCCGTCCGCCGCCTACGGTCAGCGGTAACCCAGTAAATCCCGGTAAGTCAGTTGCTTGCGCACCGATACGTCCCACTCACGTTTCCGCACAGTCAAGATCGGGCTGCTGCCGAAGAAGCCCGTGTCGCTGCTGAACACGAACTCGCCCCCGGCGACGCGGCCGAGCGATGACGACGACGAGCTTGAGTACGTCGAGAACCCCTTTGAGGAGCGCAAGTAGAGCCCGTGGTGTCGGCAGGAAGCTTCAATGAATAATGTACTTTTGTATCGAATGGACGGTGGAATCTCTGGCTTGTTATCGTTATGTTGCTTGGGGCTGTTGTACATACGTGTTTTCTGAGCTGTACATGATCTGCTACGATGCTGTGCCGTTAGGGCTGTCGAAGGATTGTATGGATATACACGGATACAGGACGTGCGACATCGTTCATGTAGCTTTGCGGTGTCTCAATCGCCCACAGCGATGCGAAATCATTAACAAGTATATTGTAGCAAGTGATACAACAAGGAGACCATTATGATACAACAGTCAGAGAGAGGGTGAGACTGGAAATCGCGAAACGTCGCGCGATTCCGGGTATAATCATATGGGACGGGTGCAAGCGTACGGGTTGAAAGGGATGGGGAACGTCCGAGGGAGAGGGGGAGGGTATTCAGGAAGAGGAGGGACGGAAGCGTCAGGACTAGAGCATCCTCAGCCGTGGCGGCCCAAACGGCCGGTGCTCTTCCTGATAGTCTTCGCCTCCGCCTGCTTCGCCTTCGCGCGGCGGGCCCTGGAAGGAACGTCAGCACTTCACCATCAGCCAAGTGGAGCGAAGACGATACTCACTCTTCCATGGCCTCTTGTTCGAGCATGCGGACCTGTTCCTTAGCGCCGCGCACAGCAGCGCGGGCCTCGTTCAGTGCGCGGTCAGCGGCGGCCTCGGCAGCCTCGGCGTCGGCGACCTTCTGGCGGGCGGCCACAATGGACGGCTCGTGCTTCAGGTCGATAGAGTCGTCGGAGGAGTTACGGCGACGGCTGAAGAAGCCGGTCCCGCCGGACGTGCGAGTCGAGCCCGATCGTACCGACGAAGCACCGTTGGCGTTGTTGTTGTTGTAGCCATTGGCGTGCTCCGGGGAGTCAGAGCGACGCGAGAAGAAACCACCGGACTTGTGGTTCGTCTCCGCGGGAGGAGGGGTGGGCTCGCGAGGGGGAGAGTGGGAGCGGAAAAGAGGCATGTCTGTGAGGAGGCGACTATCAGAAACGATGGTTAGATGCACGAACGCAGTGAACACGTACTCGTGTTGGTTGCTACTCGTGTGTTTGGGTCAGTATGAGGAGTTCCCGGGATGAGTGCGAGACTATAAGCGTTGGGATGTACCCTACGTCAGTGGGGTGATGGCCCTCAACCTGACCTTTCTTGTGCGGTGGGCCACAGACTACCCACGGCCCCGCTGGAGCCAAGAGCGTTGCTTGGAGCAGCTGCATGATGTCTGCGAACAAGCTTGGATGAGTTGAGCCACACCGCAGGCTGTCACTAGGCTGACGTCACCAGCCCGGGTGGTCCGTGCGCGGGAAGAGTATCGCTCAGCGGAGTTTGAACCGGAGTTCCCCTCTTCCCTCAATCGCAACCTTCTATAAATGCCCCTTCCTTGTCCCCTCCCCCCACCACCCGTGGCCCCGCCTTCGTGCTCGCTGTTATCAACGGTCCCGGGAGCGTAGCTGCGCGATGTCGAATAAGATTGTGGTGAGCTGCTCACCCAAATGGTGTTCTCTGTAGTCCTTTTGATGACGGTATATCCCTCGTTGAGCCCACCATCTACCGCGCCGTCATCGACGACGTGATCGCGAACATTAAGCCAGAGTTCGATGACTTCGGTGTCTCTGAGGAGGTCCTCGCAGAACTTCAGAGCGTAAGTAGCCCGTCCGTGCATGTGGTCCTCACGTTTACCTAGATGTTCGTGCCGTAGAAATGGGAGGCCAAGGTCATAGCGTCTCATGTGGCTGACTTCGAACCACCCGCCCCTCAACCGCCTGCACCAAGTCATCCAGCGTATCCTCCTCATCCCATGCATTCGATGCCGCACGGGCACTACCCGCCTCACGCGTACCCCACGCATCCTATGCAGCAGCCTCACGTGAAGGCTGAGCCTGTCGACAATCGCTATATGCTGAGCAACCCACAAACCATGTCACCGTATGGTATCCCGGCCTTGCCTGGCCCGCAAATTCCAGGAAGGCAGCCTGTGCCCGGTCAACAGCTGTCGTATCCGCCAGCGAATGGCCGACCGCCTAGTGCGGCTGCTCAGGCTCCTCCCCCGCCCACTGCTCGCTACCCCCCTGCCCCGACGCAACTTCCCGCAAGGATACCACAAGTGGATGGCCCTTCGTCGTCTTCGTCTGAGTCCCCTTCACCACCGCCCAGTCAGAACTACGCTCCTCGTGCGACGCATCCTTCGTTACCCCAGCCTGCGCAGAACCCGGCCATGCCCAAGGCAGACGACGAGGCGATCAATAGTGATCTCGATGACTCGGACTCGGACAATGAGCAAGAGGGCATTGAAGGTGGTGCTGCGGATACGGACATCGTCTTCTGCACCTATGACAAGGTATGTGAACTTGACGTGTCCGGCTGATATGACACCGACCTTTTCCCGCAGGTGGCTCGTGTGAAGAACAAGTGGAAATGTGTCTTGAAGGACGGCATGATCCATGTTAACGGCAAGGACTACCTCTTCGCCAAGTGCACTGGGTATGTTTCTCCCCTCCGCGTCGTGTACCAATCACTGATGATCCGTCCAGCGAGTTTGAATGGTAGTAGGGCTCGGACCCTGTGTCGTCGTTGTGACGTTGTCGTACCTGTTGTATCTCGTCCGTGGTCCTCCATCTCTCGTCACTCATCATATTACACATAGCATTCAACACCTACGCATAGTCATCATATTATCAGCGCATCCATTGTAATATAGTTGCTGTCCAGAACGCGGACTTACGTGTAGCATTGAGTGCGGCACGGTAGTGGCTCTGTGTGTGCTTCTGTCCAGATTGACGACACCGAATGTAAACAGGCTGAGGTCGGGGTCTGTGTTGCTGACCGTTTACAAGCACGATGTCACCGCCGCTTCCCGTTCGTCTGAGAGCGAATGTCGCCGCAGGAGTCCTCGCTGGATACGGATTGGGTGTTGGTCGAAATTTGGTGAGTCCAGCTTCTCCAGTCAATCATCCCATGTGCCGGAACATTCCTGAGATCCACGCGCAGGAATCTTCGAGGCGCACCGCACGCCCTTTGAGCGAGTGTATCAGCGGGGCGCCCCATCATCTCTCAGGAAGCACCATTCAGGGGGGTCGGCGGACGCGCTGAAACGTTCAAAGTCGTCGCCGGTCGGGCGGTGTTGCGCGCGCAGCTGCAGGTGCCTGCTCGTTCAGGGTCTTCCTTGTATTTGCCTACCGCCTCCTCGCGAGCGGGGCTGCGAGGCTGCTGCGACGAAGGGTCCGGTGAACTGCCGTACTATAACGGAGATGGTGAGCAGTCTCGGGAATCTCGGGAATCCATGTTGAGACGAGCGTGTTTGATTTTGAATGTCTAGGAGTATCTATTGACGACTCACGAGGATTGGTTATCCGTCGTGTTGCACCTAGTGTCGCAGACGCTTGCCAGCAGAACAGGGCTGTGAGTCGTGGCAACACAGAGCTAGGAACAATTGTGAGTTTTCAGCAGTATACCGTTGGCTGCCGGAGCTGACGGCAGCGGCGCCCCGCTGAAGCAGAATGCAGCCGTGCCACCGGTTGTGCGAGTCACTGCGCTCGCCGCCGCCAGCTGCGCTGCTTTGGAGTTCGCGAAGATTGTAAGTGTTGGGCGTACGGGTTGCGATACATCCGAGCAGGTCAGTCATGACCGCCGAAGCCACTCAGCACTCATCCTTGAGAATACCAGTCCTTCCATTCCGCATTCGGAGTCAAGACTCAAGACGAACGACGCTCGTGATTCAGTACGTGGATGAGGAATTGTTGTCCATCATCGTCGCCCGCGCCCTCGATCCATGCATCCCCCATCATGAAGCAGCGCAGGCACCCAGTCAAATTCGGGGGCGCAATCGAGGAATCCTTCCTATCCGGGATAATACCACCGCCCGATAGCGATGATGGCAAGCGGTCTGCACGAGCGGCGACCGAGAGTACCAACAGCGCTCTGCGCTCACACTGCATCTAGGATCACGTTTGATGTCAGTCCAAGGCAGCTCAGCTCGCTGGCAGCGCTCACAGCACGATGCACGAAGGCCGCCGCGCAAAGGGGTGAATGGGCGGACGGTCGTTGGGGATATATAATCGAGCATGGGCGGGCGAGTTGCTCTCCAGTCTTGTCTGCACCCCCTCTTCTTCTCGCATTCAAGACATGCCTTCCTCTTTCGGCGCACTCCGTGCGCTCTTGGTTCTTGCTGCTTCTCTGTGTTCTCCGGTCTTTTCTTTCCCCGCGACGAGCCCGTCTTCCCTCGCTCAGCGTTCGTTCAAAGACTACTATGACAACCTAATCTATCTCGACTCCAAGAAGTCCAACCTCTACTGGGCTGTCTCGATTGGTGGACAGTCGTATGCGGCCTGCCTCGACAACAAGTGGTGAGTGTTCATACAATGCGACACCTCGTTCGGTTTGTCATATTAACGAACCCATAGGTCTGGTCTCGCTACTTACGGCGACAAGGCCCCGTCCGGTGGCTCTACACACTCGATCACGATCGAGGAGGTGTCCATCCAGGGTAAGCTTTCGATATGATGCATAGCTTCAAACAAGCTGACCTCCCCGTATAGTCCAGGATGGACGCACGGAGGTCGGACTCTTCGACGTGGAAGTCGATTTGGAGTACTGTATGTCGGCGTTCAGTCTTGTGCGTCCGGAATGGAGCTGATGGTTCTGCTAGTCCATGCTACCTCGTGGCCCAGCAACATGCCGAAGCTAGGAGTGTCTGGTGTCGACACCGCGTACATCGGTATCGACATCAGCAAGCCGAGCAACCCGTACTACACCTACATGTCGTACAAGTGGCCCAAGGACTACTCCAAGTGGTACTACGACATGATGATCAGCTACGACTGGATGGACGTCGTCAAGTCGACGGACATTGACTTCGCCGGCGTCATCGTCGTCGGCAAGACCCTCTCCTGGACTGACCTCCTCGACATCTCCTCGAGCCAGGCCACCCAGTACGGCCTTCCTCCTCTCGACGGCATCTCCAACCAGCCGTACATCTATCTCCAGGACGACGGCTACTTCTACCTCGACAACTGCTTCTGGGTCGGGGGCAAGCAGTACACTTGGAACTCGGAGGTCCCCAAGACCCCGTCTGGCAAGACGGTCGCGGACATCCGCATCACTGAGCGCTGGTCCATCTTCCCCGACGAGATCGTCAAGGCGATCTACGCCGGGCTCCAGGGCGCGAAGTACTACCCCCAGTCCACATACGGCTACTACCAGATCCCATGTGACGCCAAGATCGAGTTCGAGTTCGCCATCGACGGCCACAAGTATGTCCTCGTCGAGGAGGCACTTATCGCGCCCAACCCATGGGGCGACCAGTGCATCGGCTCGATCTTCACCAAGGGCCAAGCAGTTGCTGCCGTCCCCGAGTATGACATCTACTTCGGCTTCCAGTTCAGTATGTATCTATTCGTGTCATCGGTCGCTGATTTGGCACTGACTGCGCCGTCCAGTCTCGTCGTTCTACTACCGTGCTGGTCTGAACCATGACAACAATAAGCCGTACTACAAGCTGCTTCCGCTTCCCTCGCCGAAGAGTGGCGACTGGTGGAAGAGTTATACCTCGGCACCTTCGTACCCGTACGCCACCTGGAAACCCACGTACTCGGCGACGTACGGCGGCGGCAGCGACAAAGGCTACACCAGCCAGGGCAACGACTACAAGCCCATGTACACGACCCAGACCAAGCCGTCGAACACGTACTACTACACCTCCTCGACGCCGATCGATTACTCTCCGAAGTTTGAGGGGCCGCCGTACAGCTCGCCGACGTACTACACCCACACCACTAGCACCCCGCAGTACTCGTACCACACCACGAGCTCGAGCACCTACTACTCGCAGCCGACGTACCCTCCTTACAACGGCGGCTACAGCAGCCACGGCTACGATGACAAGACGTACGAGACACACTACACGTCCTCGTCCTCGCACAACTACGACACGAAGTACTACACGCCGTCGTACAGCGCGCCTCCCAAGTACGAGACGTCTTCGGTCCCGCCGTACCACCAGCCCCCCTACAGCTACAGCTCGCCGCCGAAGTACGAGACTTCGTCCGTTCCCCCGTACCACCAGCCGCCGTATTCGTACAGCAGCGAGGACAAGTACAAGTACTCCAGCACGTACGAGGACAAGTCCAAGTACTCGACCACCTACGACGAGAAGAAGTACTCCAGCACCTACGACGAGAAGAAGTACTCTAGCACCTACGACGACAAGTCCAAGTACTCGACCACCTACGACGACAAGAAGTACACCAGCACCTACGAGGACAAGTCTAAGTACTCTACCACGACGTACGACGACAAGAAGTACTCGAGTACCTACGAGGACAAGCACAAGTACTCCAGTACCTACGAGGACAAGTCCAAGTACTCGACCACCTACGACGACAAGAAGTACACGAGCACCTACGAAGACAAGTCCAAGTACTCGACAACGTACGACGACAAGTACAAGTACACCACCACATCGACGCACTACGACTACAAGCCGTCATCGTCGAACTGGGAGTACAAGTCGTCGCCCACGTACTACTCCTCAGCCACCTACGACAAGGACCACAAGTACACGGACACCTACCAGCCGTACAGCACTCCTGCCAAGATTGCGGGCAACCTCGCTGAGGAGGGCGATGACAACAGCGACACCGACTGGAAGAGCAAGGTATGTAGTCCTGAGCACTTCTGCCTTCCGGACATCTTACTGACGGCTCTTTGAAGGCTCACCTCTACGAGATCATCATCATTGCTCTCGCAGCCGTGCTCGGCCTCGGCGTCATCGGAGCCATCATCGCCTGCGTGGTCAGTCGCAAGAAGAAGGACAACGGCCCCCGTCCCTCGGCGTACCGCAACATCCACGATGCGGAATCTACTGAACCCAAGATCCCGCTCTACGGTGCGGAGGGTGGGCAGTCGCGCTACTCTGACCCGTATGGAGACAAGGAGTGAACGCTCCTCGCGTTCGCTTTTCGGGCTGTTCATCATGTATATGGTATGGGCTTCTGCTTGCGCAGCGCGTGAGGGCTGACGGGCTTGCGTCTCTTGTTTATTTCTCTCATCGCCTTAGTTTCCATTACCACGGACTTCTCTTCATTGCTAGCTGTTCTATATCGTTATATCGCTACTACTCTCCCACTGTCGTTGCAGCATCTCTACCAAGCATTTACCTTTCTACCGGAGAACATATATTATCATTCTTATCCTGCTGAGCAATGCGCGATACCATGGGCAACGGGCGATGATTGGGCCGATGAACGCCAACCAGTACTACCATTTTGCCCCGGATGCCCAGGGCTTCAGTCGGAGACAACATGGACACTTGCACGGAGACGGTCGCGAACAGTCCAGAGCTGAGAGAGAGGTCCGCTGGCGGAGATGTACCAAGGACGCCTGGATTGCGCAAACACTAATGGCCCACAGCGCAGCACGGAGACGAGCCTTCCCTCGCTCTACCGTGTTAACGGGCTTCAGGCAGGTCTGGATATTAGCCGCACGGGCCCGCCATCGAGGTTGCGCGAGCGCCGCCCGTCACAGCAGCACAGCAAGCCCCGTTGTCCCTGAATGAGAGCGAGGGTTCCTGCGCGAGCGACTTCCGTGAACTACATGATTCAGCACTTATCTCGTTCACTCACCGTTGCATACAAGGCATGTGGCCCCAGATACAATTCCTAGGCTTCATGAACGAGAGTACGGTTGTTGGCAATGCCGGTTACGCACCCGTTACTGGGTTAGCTTTGCACTGCGGATGGCGGGGTCGTGCCAGCTGGTTTTGCTAGCTGATAGGAGCGGTATCCTCGGTTGGTGACATCGAACAGCTCGACGCACGAAGTACACGGGAAGAACCGATGTCTCAAAGCGTCCGGTGGGTATTATTGACACTCGTAGATAGCGACTACTTGGCTCAGTATACATAGGGTGATGCGATTGCGGCAGGTGCGGCGGCGGCGGTGAACTCGGAAGCTTGAGCGATCATTAGCAGGCCAACTGAAGGATAACATTAGGCAAACGTTGCAAATTAGCCACGTCGGCGTGGAGTGTGAAGTACGTACCAATAAGACCGAACAGACCCATGATACTGCCGAAGACCTCTACGATGAGGATCTTGACGAACAGATCGGGGTCGGCAGCATCTGCAAGGGCTGCCGTAGAACCTGCGATGCCCACACAGATACCACAGAGGAGGTTGCATGCGCCAACAGTGAGACCCCCCCAAAACAGCGCGAATCCTGCGAGCGAAGTTGAAAGGAGCTCGAGTCTGTCAGAAGCTTCGTACGTACCTGTGAAGTAGTTCTCGCGCGTGTAAAGCAGGGAATCCGGTACTGAGGCAACGCGGGAGGAGTAGACAATGCCAATGATCTAGCAGATATGAGAGCAAGACTGGACAGAACACGCGCATATACTCACCACACCATAGATGGCCACGACCTCACAGAAGATGATGCTAGGCCGGGTGAGCTATATGATCCGTAAGAGGACCGACAACATACCTGATGAGGTTCTTGGTCCTGATACGTGGTGCCCTCACGCCTCCACCCAGAATTGAGGCCCCCGTGATGAAGATACCCCTACAAGAGGAGGTCGGTTCGCTGCACGCCTCCGACACGACGGACACACATACCAACCCGCACCGAGTACGCTCAGACCTAGGCAAAGACCAATGCCTGTCGATGCCCATGCATAGGGACTTGTCTCTTCAAGGAACTGACCGACATTGAAGGCCTCTCCGGAACCTGCAGCATCACCAGTCAACGTCACTCCCGCCTGTCGGGTCCTGACCCCGAGGAGACGAACCAGTGAACAGAAGATAGAGCGCAACGACTAGAGCAAGAAAGGTGGTGAAGCCATAGGAGTAGTACGATGTATACAAGCCCATCGTTGCGGGGCGCGTGGTGGAAGGGCTGCTCGACGTCGGACGCGACGACGAGCTCGCCGGGATTTGCCTCTATTTGGGTCTGGGCGCTGGTGAGACTCGTCATGGGCGCTTCACGATCATTGCGGTCCCACTTTCTAGCCACATCCTCATCGTATTGATTGACTTCAATTGCATGCCGCCATGTACCATTTGCTCAGGGGACTGCACGAGTATCTGACGAGGTAAGTGGGTCAGCTAGTCGTTGCGCATTGTCGCTCATTTCTTAGGAAGGAAGAGTTCTCAGTCATCATAATCGGACTGGATGGTGCAGGAAAGACAGTGAGTTGCTCGACTGTTTCGGGCGGATGGAGGCTGCAACTCTGTCCAGACGTTGCTTGAGAAGATCAAGACGCTGTATACCGACACGCCCGGTCTCTCGCCGGACAAGATTGCGCCCACAGTAGGCCAGAACAGTGAGTGTCATTCGAAGTTCGACGAAGCTTCCAGCCGCAATTCAGACTGGTCTGAACGCGCTCTCGAATTGGATAGTGGGGAAGATAACGCTCCCCTCGACAATCCTCAAGTTTTGGGACCTCGGAGGCCAGCGCGGTATACGCTCCATCTGGCACCGATACTATGATGACTGTCATGCAGTCGTGTTCGTCATTGATGCGGAGGACCGCGAACGGCTGAGCGAAGGCTGGGAGGTATTTGGTGAGTGCCCCTCAGGTCTCCTTGGCATGTCTGTCCTCTCCTTGCTGATGCTGAGCAAGGACCATAAGACTCCGTACTCTCTGCACCACAGATCCTGGGCGTGCCCCTGCTGCTCCTTGCCAATAAGCAAGATAGCCCTCAAAGCCTCTCTGTTGAGGAAATCCGCAACGACTACGAAGAGTGGCACAGGCACAAATTGGAAAGTGCAAGACGGAGTTATGGGGAGGAGATGGACGTGCAACATCGTGCCCAGCGCATCGCTAGCTTGGACGTTATGGGTATCTCGGCCCTCGAAGGGTATGTCTATCGTGCGGCCGCCTACAGAATGTTTCTTGACTGACCAATCAACAGAACTGGGGTTCGCGCAGCCGTAGATTGGTTGTTTATACGGGTGCAGAATAGCCGACGCCGGTGAGTTGGATGATTTCTGCAGAGAGCGTTCGTTAGTTGTGCTGACCGCGAAACAGGGACGAGCAAGCTTAGAAGGAAGGAGCGGGAAGCTCGTCGCATCAAGACGAACGAGGACTGAACCTCCTCATGCACATCGCCTGTATGAGAGACCTGCCGGACGGGCATTGCAGTCGGTTTGCGTTTTCCTCGAACCCTTGAGGCAGTCAGTCGTCCGAGTCGACTATATAGGGACAAGCTCGCGGAACACATGTATGGCTCACAGGATTGTACACGACCTACGCTCGTTATGCCATGCTACGAGTGATATGTATCATTCTACTAAGTATGTTGATACTTGCTTTCCGATTTGTTCGGAGCTGCGGGCCAGGACTCGCGCGCGTTGGCGCTTCGTAGTCTGTAACTTGTTCCTCCACCTCGACGTCCGTTGCGTCTTCCTCGTACTGCTTCACGTGCGACCGTGCGGTACATGCTGCCGACGCGCCTGGATGCCTGCCGAACGCCAATACCATGACACGAGACTTCATGGCGGATACGAAGAGTTCGAACAGGTCCAGTATGTATACTTGTGGCATTCCGTCCCTGCCCCGTCCGGCCATATGTCTTACCAACGACCGTACAGCCGTTATGAGGACTTCACCACAATAGGTGAGATGTCATGCAGCTCCGTGCTGCTGCAAGCTTGACGCGCGCAAGATTGGATACAGGACTCAATCATCGAACGGAACAGACGGTTGCGGGCCGCTCGGAAATCGAATGTCCCATATCGTGGACCCCGCGGAGAAGTCAGTCTCGCTTGGATCTGGTCGCGACTGAGGAATATCGCGCACGCGGGGCAGAGTTGGTTCGTCGTCAGTCTCGTTGGTGAGTTGTTTGTCCGGACACGCCCCCTTCTCCTCTCTGTCGCCGAACAGCATCTGTGCCTAGCCATTCGGTGCTGAATCCGCGTCCGCACAGGCATTGGGATTGGCGTGAATGCTGCACTCATATCTATTGCGACGGAATGGCTCTCTGACATCAAGATGGGATATTGCTCGGACGGATGGTGGCTGAACCAACAGTTCTGCTGTTGGGAGATTGAGGGCGGCGACGAGAATACCTGCGACGCATGGCACCAGTGGAGTGATGTTATGCCTGCGCGTTGGGCTATCTATGTGCTATTCGCGGTACGTGCTGGACGTTACTCTCGACTTGATTGCGCGCTAAATGGCAGGTACCAACATGACAGGCAGCGTTCTCGTTTGTTGCTGCGCACCTGGTGCGGTCTCTGGCCAAGTACGCGGCCGGGTCTGGTATCTCTGAGATCAAGTGCATTATTGCGGGATTCATTATGAAGGGCTTCTTGGGCTTCTGGACGTTCTTGATCAAGAGCGTAACCCTGGTGCGTACCGCGGGGCCCGTCCTACTCACTCTCACATTGACGATGACAATACGCAGCCTCTGGTCATCGCTTCAGGTCTCTCCGTCGGTAAAGAAGGACCATCCGTTCATGTCGCGTGTTGCATAGGAAACCTCATCGCAAGCATGTTCAAGGGCTTCTCCCGGAGCCAAGGTACGTTCAGGTCTCTCGCTGCTCTCAATCACCCTGACGTCGCTGTTGCACAGTGAAGATGCGAGAAATTCTCACTGCTTCCAGCGCTGCAGGGGTCGCAGTTGCCTTCGGGTCTCCCATAGGCGGCGTTCTCTTTTCCATTGAAGCGAGTGATTGGTCCGAGTTGTCTGCATAGCTAAAACCACTGATACCGGCTCTCCAGGAGATGAGTAGCGTATTCAGCATCAAGACCATGTGGCGAAGTTTCTTCTGCGCGTTGGTCGCCACAGTCACCTTGTCCGTGAGTTCTGCGAAGTCGATTCCGGCGTCTTCAAGCTCACTTCTTCCTCTAGGCGATGAACCCATACCGCAGCGGCAAGCTGGTACTGTTCCAAGTGACGTACGACAGAGATTGGCACTTTTTCGAGATCATGTTCTTCGTCATCCTCGGTATCTTCGGAGTAGGTCGTTCGTCGCCTTTCCTGTATGACTGAACTCACATTGCAGATCAGGGTCTCTACGGCGCATTCGTTGTGAGATTCAACCTCAAGGTCGCTTCTTTCCGCAAACGGTACTTGGGCAACCATGCTATCGCGGAAGCGGTCGCGCTTGCCACCATTACCGCCATGATTGGATGGTTCAATCGCTTCATGCGTATAGACATGACGGAGAGTATGGAAATCCTCTTCCGCGAATGCGATGGCGCGAGCGACTATGACCACTTATGCCAGTATGTTTTTTATTCGCCCTTTTCCTCGCACTAGCACCTGACGAACTACAGGACTACGTATCAGTGGCCGATGGTCAACTCGCTCTTTATCGCAACGATACTGCGTATCGGGCTGGTCGTCGTGTCCTATGGCTGCAAGGTTCCAGCGGGTATCTTTGTTCCCTCCATGGCCATTGGTGCCACGTTCGGCCGCATGCTCGGCATCATGGTGAAGGCTATCAATCGGTGCGCCTGTCTACGCAGCACCCTCAGGGCGCAGCGCTCACTCCTGTATATCTTCAGAGCATATCCTACTTCTGGCATCTTCGCGGTATGTCAGCCTGATGTGCCCTGTATCACGCCTGGGACGTACGCACTTCTTGGTGCAGCCGCAGCGCTGAGGTATGTCGCACTGCCCCAGAGATGAATGGCTCTGACAGGTACATTCTGTAGCGGGATCATGAGGCTTACAGTCACTGTCGTTGTCATCATGTTCGAGCTTACGGGGGCGTTGACCTACATTCTGCCCACCATGGTATGTTGTACTAATAGTCTGTTTCGCTCCACCTTCCTGACGCTGCGGCCAGATCGTTCTTCTGGTCACGAAAGCTGTCGGAGACTTCCTCGGCACGACTGGTATCGCAGATGAGATGATCCGCTTCAACGGGTACCCCTTCTTGGAGAAGGACGATCATGCCTACAACGTTCCAGGTTCGTGATCGACTCTTCTCTCGCACGTTGTGAACTCACGGAGATGCAGTGGCTCGGGTCATGAGGACCGACCTGGAGACTTTGCCAGTCTCGGGTTTGACCGTCCAGGAGCTCGGTGAGGACGTCCCATGTATCACACAGTGAATCACATCTAAGATCATGTACATGGTTTCAGATGATATCTTAGCCAGAACGGACGTCAAAGGCTTCCCCATCATCTCGACGGACGGCAGACGGATCCTCATGGGCTTCATAGAGCGCACAGATCTGCGCTACATTTTAGGTGAGCTTCTATCTCCAACCTTGTATGTTCCTTTGCTCATCCGTGTGTGCTACGTCTCAGACAAGGCAAGGAACGTTCAAGACGTCCGGCCAAACACGCCCGTCTCCTTCGCGTCGGACTCAGAGGACCATGAAGAAGTCGAGTTTTCCGGAATTGCTGCCGGGCCGGCTGTCGGCATAGACGAAGACATATCAATGGAGATTATGGAGACCACCGCTACCCCGGACGTGCTCAAGATGTGGCCATGGGTCAACCAGGTATGAGGTCCCGCCGTGCTCTGCAGTGTCAAACTCATGTAACCGACCGCTGGTAGACACCTCTTACTGTGTCGCCTCAGCTTCCTTTGGAGATAGTCATGCAGCTGTTCAAGCGCATGGGGTGAGTGTGGTCTCACACGCTCTTCTCTTTCGCCTTGCTCACTCGGTTTCACAGCCCTCGCGTCATACTCGTAGAGAGTCACGGCGCGCTAGTCGGTCTAGTGACAGTGAAGGATGTTCTTCAATACACTATGGCTGAGCATCACGAACCACAGTCTCCATGGAGCGAACAGCACTTCGATGGGCTGGTCGATGAGGCGCGAATGCTGACGAGTAGTTTCGCGGACGATGTCCGAGCATGGTTCAGGCGGGTGCTCCGGAGATCGTAATTTATTGTGGATTTTCTGCTAGGACGTACAGTCGTATACAGTCGTATAATACATCGCCGCTATCGTGCACAGTCGTTCAGTATCAATACAGAGTCGTGACAAGCATGGAAAGGTCGTTGGAAACGAAGCTTCGTGATGTTGGTTTTGTTGTTTTGGGGTCGTCAAGTATATACAGCTCGGACCGCTCTCATTCCGAGCAGGAGCTTCGTCGATATATGTTGTAGATACACCATTATGCTCTGCACGGGAATGCATGAGCAAAGTGGGGCGATAGACAGTAAATGCGCTGTACTCACCAAATCTCAATACCGCGGAGTGCCAGGGAGTGCGGTACTGTACGCCGGTGGGACGGAGGACGTCCGCAACGAAGTCGGTGTACGCGTGTACGTGCGTTGGCCGTGTCCATCCTGGCTCGCCGGCCTCTGGTAGTGTGACTGATAGCTCCCAGAACCCCCCGAACGACGCCGGGAGCCCTCGAGGCTCTGGCGCGCTAGACTGGAGTGGGTTCCGGTACCGGATTGCTGGGTAGACCGGCGGGAGGCTGACGAGCGAGACATGCTAGTCGTCGTTTGAATGGTGCTGCGTCGGTCGGGTGCCCTACGACTTGGGCGCGGGAAGCCGTCAGAGCCGAGGGAGTAGGGGAGAGAGTCCGTAGGGGAGCCGCCGTGTCCTGATACAGGAGACATGCTGACGGGCGAGAACTGAGCCAGTGACATATCCAGGCTCAGGATGCTGCCTAAACGCAATGACTGTCAGTAACTTCATCGTTGCCGCTTGCGTAGACGTGAAGAAACATACCTGGCGTACGTGGAGTTCCCGTAGACATCATGGTGGGCGGACGAGATGACGCTCGGTGACCTAGGTCCAGCTGAAGCGCGTTGTGCGAAGCATTCGGGCTCCAGCTGATGTGACCAGCGCGAGTTTGGACTACGACGAGGAGTCAGTCAGGACCTCAGGAAACCCAGGTGACTACATGATGATCACGTACTCATCTGGAGTGGCTCGTCGTCCCGGGTGGAGACGCGCGACATGGGTGTGCGCGGGGTCCCTCTAGCAGAGCTATGATGGTTCTCGCTCGATGCCCGCCTGCTGCCGCTGTTGCTCCCTCTCTGGGAGGGGACGCGTGCGCTTGGTGGGCGTGAATGATGACTGGAGGGGGACTGCGAGTTCTTGCGTGCTTGCTATAATGGACGTCAGCGATGGCGCAAGACGGAACAGTGATCCAGCCCAGTGGATGACTCACTGCAGCCATGGCACGGGCCCGGCTGGCGTTCGTACGGAACGTTTCGGCACGAGAGAGCGCGTCCTGCTCCGCTTTGAGCGAGCCAGTGTAATCGGAGAACTTGCCCAGCTTCTCCCGCTCGATGCGAAGCCTGTTCCCATAGTCAGCCTATATGGGGGTTTCAAGAAGGAAAAAAAAGTTGCTCACCCGTCAAGGTGTTCTTGTATATTGCGTCGCTTCTCGTATGACAAACAACGCTGGCAGCTATGGAACACCTCCTGAGCCTCGGTCATATGTGCATCGCCGTTGCGGAGCCGTTCGTTGTAGGTAGTCTTTCTATGGTGGCGTGGTCTGAGTCGAGCAAGGATTCTAGAGGAGAGCCCGTCCCTGGATATTGAACCAGGTCCAAAGCAATTAAGAGGCGCCTGCGCCGGAGATAAATCGAGTCCGTAGCTGCTCATGCTGTCGACAAGCTGAGCAGGGGAAGGTGAGATGAACGTGAGGATCCTGCAAAAATAGCCGTCATACCGACAACCCTTTATACGCCTCGTGCTACGAGGGCGTGAGCATTGCGGACACGCAGCAGGCCCTAGCGAAGACTGCGTCCCTGGCTGGACTTTGTTGTTCAGAGGCGACCTGGATACCAGAAGCTGACTGGCGTTGTCTTGCGGTCAATTATGACAAAAGACATCAAGATCAAACAAGGTGCCTTCACGAGAGAAGCTTAACATAGTCTGTGGAAGTTGTGCGGGACAATTGCGGTCCCACATTCTGATGAGCGCGCTGGGCGGAGAACAACGCGTGGACGCAGTTGTCAAGTCGAAAGGCGCGCTTATTTGGCCGCTGTGTGTTCTTGTGGGTCCACACAGCCAGCGTCTCATCACGACTCACCGTTTCACGACAAAAAGCGTCGGTACGCTCGAGGGAGGTGTCACACACACTTACAGGAGCATCAATCAGAGATGGAAGCCATGATAAGTCGCCTGGAGTCTCAAGACAAAGCGTCCAGCGTTTCAAGAAACGAAGCCTCAAAAAGACGACACCAGCAGGATTTGAACCTGCGCTCGGAGACCGAAACAGATGATCGAGCTATTCGAATCTGTCGCCTTAACCACTCGGCCATAGTGTCATAGCAACAGTTGCTATAATTAGTACCAGTCCAAACCGTGTGCCTATCGGACTGAGGGTCCTGGACTGATTCGCTGCTTCAGCTCGCCACCACATAGACTTGAGCAGAGACGGTGCATCCTGCGTTCCTCCTTGTTTTTCATCGTCAAACTGTCCGCCGCTGCATTCGTAGCTTAAAACTGGAAGATTTGTCCGGCTCTTGACGGAGAATTGTCACGCCAGCCGGACCTCGACAGTGCAAGTAAGTACCTCTCATGCTGAAGTCTCTCCGTAGCTCAGTAGCTCATGTTGCGATGCCACATTTGGGACTGTAGAGCCCGTGCTACTTCGTTCCCTACTAAAAATGCATCAGGGCCAGCGGGAGCTAAGAATGATGACTTCCTCGTGTATATCTGGTGCAGCGTGACGACCGCAACCCATCGTCTCTCTCCTCCCGCAATACGCTCAGACCGGTGGCGTTGTCCATTTGTCTTGGCATTGGAAAACTTACGCTATTTTCAAGCCGATCTTGCATTGTATTCTCCCTCCTTGAACCATGCAAGCCCGTGCGGACCACTCCTCTGACTCCATGCACTGCGACTATCTGGACGGAGGGCTCGTCAATGCCGAGTTCTTCTGGCGCGATCACTATACGTTTCTGGAGGAGAAAGGATACAGGCTGCGCCCTCGCTACAGCCCTGACTGGGAACCGTCCTGGATTAAATTGAAGAAAGATCCCAGCGAGTGCGAGGATGGGTACTGTCAGCTTGTGAGTTCTCCTTCAACTTTGTCGTGCGGCGTTCATCATACAAAGACGATTCCCGATAGAGATTGACTGTCATGCAAGCGACGCGTATCTCAGACAGCCGCATCGTGGTACTGAAGCAGATTTGGGAGGAGAATACACCCACCGAGGTGGAGATTACTCGCTTCTTCTCCAATAAGCGCAACGCTGCAAATCCGGAGAACCACTCGGCTTTTGTCTACGAGGTCTTGCAGTCACCTATCTACAAAGTCGCTTTCCTTGTCATGCCGTACCTCATGCGCGTACACGACATCAAGTTCGCCACAGTCGGCGAGGTCATGGAGTGTTTCCGTCAAATCTTCGAGGTGACTTCCTCGTTCGTTCGACGTGGCGCAACCACTCAGGCTTTCTCGTAGGGTCTGTCATTCATTCATAGCCATCGTGTGGCGCATCGGTGAGATATACAAAAACCTGCTTTGAGATTGCCGACTGACAAGGTCTTCTACACACAGCGACTTTCATATATTCAATGTCATGATGGATCCCATGCCATTGATATCGGAAGTACCTCACCCTGTCCGAAGGCGCAAGAGCTACGTCGACCCCGAGCGTAAAATCAAACGCTACATTCGCACGGTCCACCCCGTGAGGTACTACATCATCGACTTCGGACTCTCGATGGAGTTCTCTCCTGGAGAGCCGCATGTCGCACCGATCATCATGGGAGGTGACCACAGCTTGCCGGAGCTCAAGAACTTCCCTGGAGACTGCGATCCGTTCTACGTCGATATCTACACGCTCGGAAACCTGATCCGAGAGCACTTCATGCAGGTGCGCCAACTCTACTCATGAGCGTATTTTGATTTCCTGAACACGAATACGTAGACGAGTCGTTCCCTGAGCTTCATGAAGCCGCTGGTGGATCAGATGACTCGCGAGGAGCCGGACGGCCGTCTTACGATCGAGCAAGCCGTGCAACAGTTTGAGCAGTTGCTAGGATCTTTGCCGCAGAGGAAGTTACGCTCGCGCTATGTGTATCGCAATGAATGGCTCTTGGCCAGATCATTCCGCGCCGTCCGGCATTTGTACAGGACCATATCCTATGTTCGTGCTGGGTTGCCGGCCGTCCCCGCCCCGTAGGTGTAACCGGTACGTATCCCTACACCGCTCAGCGTTGGCTCACACCCTGGATTGACTCGGTCTCGCCCGTTTGTTTTCCTACATGCGTACTCGCAAAGACCATGTCGTTGCTGTCTCCTACTACCAGGCTTGACCGGAGGTACGTATCCTCCCCTCATCCGCGTGAATACGATGAGCTCATCATTCGAGACGGGTACAGTTCTCACAATGGAAGCTTATCTGTACCTCGTGCATTTTACGCCTACTCGAACTCATAATAAACTATTCAGTATGCAAGGCAGCCGCTGCTGTTCCGCCGGGCCACCTTTCCCCGAGTGTACCACCCGAAGGTGCGCGCGTTGTATTGTCAGTTTGGCTCGGCGTTGTGCTGCATACCGCATCAGCGAAGTGTACCCAGCCACACAGCCCCCTGGTTGCGTTGGGCGTCCGCTTCCAATTGTGATGACGGAGGGGACCATATGTACGTCGGGAGCGCGGTGACGGCATCGAGCGCTGTCCAATGTGAACGCCTCAGGCCTCAGGCACTCAGTGCTCCAGAACGCAACGACATCGCTTGACCGGCTCACTACGTCTTTCGCTCCAGACGTCCACAGCTCATCGTCATGCAGGCATTCAAGCAGATACGTCCACAATCGCTTCCGGGAGCCTCACTGGCAGGTGGGTAATTGTTGGGCATGGACGGCGTCAATGCGGGCTGAACATACTCCTCACAAGGTACGTGCCGCATTGCACGAACAACACAAGCGGCGAGGCTACGCGTCATTTCACGCCTCGCCCGCTGTCAGACTAGTCACTGGCAGACGTCTGCGAAGAGCGGCAACGGCGGGGCCTTGTACCGGACTGTCAGACTCCAAGGACTACTTGTGCCTGCGCAACGGTTTCAGAGCTTGAAGATTGCGTGGCTGACCAGAGCGAACAGGATGCCCGCCGCCAGGGGGTGATCAAGAAGCCGTAGACTAGCAGTCGTCAACATCCTCAACCGGTGGCGTGGTAGGTGTCTTTCTTCCGTGTCCGGACGTGATGCCAGCAGTGAGGTAACTATGGAAGCTCGTACTCAGTGAGCACCTTGCATTGTGCAAACTCAATTGGGTTATGTACAATCGGAGACTTACCGTGCACTACCTTGAATGCCTCTGCGCTTGGATATGGACGACCGCTGGTTATGGACTATCGCTGGGTCTTCGTAGGTACTAGGGACGCGCCATACAGTGTGTCATAGCGAGCGATGAGAAGTCCGCCAGAAGGAGCTCAGAATTATGATGATGTACACCATACAGTGGGAATACGAGAGCAGGGCCCAACATAACAACACAGCGAGGTATATCGACGGTAACGAGTGCGAACAGCGATAATCCAGTCAGATGGGCCAGCAACAGAGAACGCGACGGAGATGGGAAGCGAGAGAGCACCGCTCAGCTACGCCTGCGGAGTAGGGAGCGCGGGACGACGAGTGAGCAATAACGGCACTGTACGGAAGGAGACGTGGTGCAGGTCCTTGAAGATGTTCACGAATATGTTGTCCTTCCGCTCTACGAGCCGTTCTCGGAGCTTCCAGCTGGACAGCTTGGACAGGATCTCCATGAAAGACGCGACGACATCGTCCATCGTAGGGCGCTTGCTTGGTTCGTCTTGAACCATGGTGGCGATGAGCGGCTCCATGAAGTTAAAGTTCGTGTATTCCTACGAAGCATCGAGCATCATGAGTTTGGAGGAGGTTGATGATGTGCACGTATACATACCTGTAGGAAGTACTCCCGGACGAAATTCCCCACGTAATATACATCTGTAGGGAAGGGATTGCGCGGTATAGTCCGATCTTCCTGGAACTCGGGAACGGTCCTGTCGCCACCGAAGATGGGGATTTCTAGCGGATTGGTTTCCTCCGCACTGTACCGCGTCGACAGACCGAAGTCCGTAAGATAGTACTTGACAGGGTGAGCCGTACGTGAGCGCGGAGCAAGAAAACGGCTGAAGTCGCGCTCCATGTCGGTTGACTGCGGGTGGAACGAGTTCGGAAGAATGGGCCGCGAGTCCATCATCACGTTCAATTTGGATATATCCCTGAAGGGGGCGTCAGCATAGAGGAACCTGGACAAGGTGACGCACTAGAGACACACCGATGGGCGACGTGTTGCTCGTGCATGAATTGTAAGCACTGTCGATGCGTCAAAGCAGGGTTAGCTGGCCATTCAGTACTTGCGTCAACATGCTTACTTCGAACAATTGACGGAACAGCTCCACGGCTTCTCCGACAGTCACCAGCTTTGGGTCGTCATACTCCCGAAGCAGGGGCATTACGATCAACTGCACGTCCGGGTCCTCAGGATCACTGAGCACATCAAGGATGGGGCAGCAGTGATTTCGAGGGTCGGAGGCCAGAGGGGGAGAAGACAGAAAGCGCCCAATCTCGCCCTCGAGAGGATGCACAGACTTGTGTATGCGTTTCATCACCACTATGGTGCCTTCCTTGGTCCTGACAGCGTCCATGATCCTGTCAACCTATGCCAATGCGTCAGCAGTGCAGGACACAAAATGCTACCAAGCTCACCTCAAGAAATACCCCATCCTCGACATTCCAGCGGGATTTCTTGGAGGCATGCCATGAAGGTACCCAGCCAGGCCGGTACCTCGGCCGCAACTGGTACCCGGCATTGTTCAAGAACTCGTACCGGCCTGCCCAGTACACCTCCATTCCGCGCAGGCCACCCGGAAACGGCTCGGGGTCGTCATAGTTCATGGAGACAGGAATATTGGTTGAGCGGGGAGATGGAGGTCGGAAGCTGCAGAGCGAAGGAGCATGTTCAAGGCTGGGTTGAATGCATAGCGCCTACTGTCTGTGTCACACGTGGTTTGTTGTTCTCCCACGTCACGTCGCCCGTCTCCTCCGCGTCTCCGTTACGTACCTTGCCTTGAGCCTGATCCGGATGCTGGACCTAGTGGTGCTTTGTGGGAAGTACTGTGGTTGCCTCGCCTCCTGGATCCTACGACCGGCAGCGTCTTTGCACATCGTCCCTGGCGAATGACGGACAGCGGGCAGTGCTTCCTGAGATCGGATCCCTGCTATTGTACTCTTGCTGGCATGTCTAACGCCGTCATCTTTACTCCGTGCGATAGCCACCTCGGACCTCATAAGCTCTGGGTTCTCCGCTGCTTCATCCTGGCACTTCCCGCTTCTCATTCTACGAGGTCCCGGTGACTTCCACTTTGTCCACATGGCACAGACAGCTAAAGCCGTTGCCCCCGCTGAGCTCTTCGCGGTTGGGGACGCTTCGGTGAGTGGGCTCGACCCAACTAGTCGTTCACCTTCTCCTGACCGCGTACTATGCTACCAGAAACATCTCTATGCTGACCGCCTCTTGACCGCAAAACCTGCGCCTCACTGGATCTGGCCGATCAAGAAGATTATTGCTGCGTATCAAACCCAGAAAATAATCAAGTACCAGAAAGAAGGAGAAGATATGCTGCAGAAGGCTGAAGAGAGCATCGCCGAGTTCCGAGAGGGACCGGCTGTAGCGTTGCGTCAGGAGCATGCTCGGTTCGTCCACTATCCCTGCCTAGTTGATTGTCGCTAACCCCCTCCGACCGAAAGCGTCGCATCTGACTTTCAAGAAATGTATCAAAACCCGGATGAGCTTACTGCACCGGCCCTCCGCCGTAAGAAGCACCACGCTCGAAGAAGTAGGAACAACATCAAGGTATGCTTCCTACCGCCGGTTTCTGGTCTCCGCCCATTGATGACTTTCATGCAGATCTCGTCGGAAGCCTTCGGAGCAAGGGGGACGTATCGCGTACTAGGTGGGGCTAGGGACGATAACGGCATGCGTCAGTAGTACACTCTCAGTCGTATTGCATCGCTGTACTCATTGGGACCCCCTCAGCCTCGTCCATTGCGACGGTGACAACCAGATCGTCACCGCAGGACTCTCTGCCGAAGCATCCCATCATAGAGCCTAGGGCTCCTGCACCGGAGGCACACTTGCGTGAGTACTGTGTTCGCTTCCGTTGTCCCCTGTATGCTCATTGACTGTCGTACAGTATCGCGCCTCGAGCGTCCGGACTCGGAGACCAACCGTAACCCTGGCCTCGAGGGCACTATCGCGTGGCGGCTGGCTCAGCTCTCAATCGTCAAGGAGGATCCCGAGGAGTCTACCTCACTTCCTGAAGGGCGCGAGAGCGAGCCCCTTTGCCCCGGGCCTTCGATTGCTGTTCCAGTCGCGGCATGATTATCTGTGTTCTCCATCGCTCCTCATGTCTGTGTCGGGTCAAGCCGATATATGTGTATCTATTTTGTATGCCAGCCCTAACCAAGGTGGACTCTGGACTGCCGTTTGACACGCTCCCCCTCTCTCAATCCGCTCATTTCCACCTCTGTATCTCTGTAGAATGACTCGACGACCACCTCCATAAATACCACGCTCATCGCATGCACCAACGTATCCGCGCCCATGTAAACGTATCCGCGCCCATGTAAACGTATCCGCGCCCATGTAAACGTATCCGCGCCCATGTAAACGTATCCGCGCCC
>ML211397.1:0-30106 GCA_004369055.1 Polyporus arcularius HHB13444
TCGTAGAGACGCTGCCACTCTTGAAAGCTCTTCTCCTCATCTTTCTCAATCAGGGGCAGCTCGACCTCACGGTGGAAACGAGGTGTGGCGCAAGTCCAGTGAGTCTGACGTACGAGTCAGCGCTGTCAGCCACAGAGAGCACAGCGAAAGCGCCGTACCGACATGCCTCCGACTCCACGGGTGACAGATTCACCAGAGAGGTTCCCGGATACGGATTGCTTCGGGTTCTTGCCATTAGTGACAGGCGGCTTTGTGAGGCTGATCATGGAGGGAGTGAATAAAAGGTCACTCGCGGTCGAGAGAACCTTACTCAGCGTTCCAAGCAGCAGGGTCCAGAGTGTCCGCAGTGGTCTTCTCGACAGGCACTGAAACGGGGCTCAGAGCACCCTGTTATCGCAAGGGTCAACGGCTGTAACAGTTTATAGAAGACGCTGCCACGAACATTGATCACGCTGTATGGCCATCGAGAAATACGAGTCAGTATTCGAATGGCTTCCTAGGGTCCTGCCACAATGAGCAACGCACTGGACAAAACGATCGATATCCTAGGAGATGCAATTCCAGCGAGTCAGCGGCGTGCATGATCTTACGCAAGAACAAGCCACCCCACCTTCTGGTACTCAATCTCGTTCTTCTTGTGCGCTCCCGGAATGAACGCCTCTCTGAAGGTGATGTTAGAGGTCGGAGCGATGATACGAACAAAACGCTCACCCCTTTCCATCCTTGGTGGTCGCGGCGCGGAAACTGTCACTGTAAGAGGAAGATCAGTCCTCTGTGGACAAGTCCAGACTCTCACATGTGCTCACGCTGCGCCTATCTCACACATGATCACCTAGGTAGACACTCGAGAGTCAGAATACGGGTGTCAGAGGATGTAGTCCGTCATCAAGCCTACTTTGAAACCGGCCTCTACGAGCAACTTGGCATATGTAGACCCGATCGGTCCGCTACCAGCAATAAATACCTGGACAGAGCAGCATGAGTATCTGATATTGCGACGATGTCATGAATTGCTCACGTCGGCGATGAAGTCACGCAGCGCAGCATTGTTGTTCTTGGGGATGTTGATGCTGCTGGCATCTTCGCGCAGGTGAGCGAGGGTCATGGTAAGAAGTAGCAGTCGTTGCGTGAGTCTGTGAAACCTTGACTGGGGTCAGTAGTGTCAGTACCGTTCGTTTTTATCCACTCTGTCCGCGTCAATACTCTGGCGTCAGTAGCATCTAGCGCGCAGTAAATTATTCGGAGGTGATATTGTCCTCGAGGCCGGCGGGGAATGTACCAAGATCCGAGCCCAGTGTCCTGGAAGAGGGTAGCTGTCATTCTCGTACGTTGACAGCGTCAAGAGCGGTGATTGGAGGAGCAAGGGCCCGCTTCGAATTCTCTCTTGATATGAAACACCATACGAGAGTATCTCTTGAACAGGACGAGTATATCGACATCATGAATCCTATGAATGTGAGTGTGCGCTGTAAATGGACCGACGTTATTCAACAAGGTCTAGAATCGATAAAGGAACCTGCTTACGCAAAATCGTGCATAGGATGATCGTCATGGCTCCGCAGTGTGGAAACTGTTAGGTAGGCGGTCCGCGTCGCTGATAGTCAAACCTGTCCTAGCAGTTCTGAGTTACAGTAGCATTCGGGAATATGGACCGGATGAGATGAGATGTGGGACGTGGGCATGGTTGGTAAAGGACTAACCATGGCAGGAAGACGCGGTAGTACAGCGTGGCAGTGGCTGTGCTACTTTTCCCACACCCTGAGGTCCTACGCCAGCAAGCCACATACACAGTTACACGAGTCCTCCACCACGAAGCCGCATTGAATGTACGTCTCAGCACTGTACGTACGCCTATTGATTCTTGTAGCTGGAGTCCGCGGTAGGTAAGTAAGTCCTCTCAGACTTCGGCCTCCCGGTAACACCGAGACACGTGTCAGATTGCAAGAACCCTATTGGAAGTTGTCGCTGAGTTGCTCCTCCATGCACCAGCCTTGCAGCCCGACGTGTAATGAGAGCTATCCTGACGTTTTCTTAATCAACATTGCAGTATCGACTGCTGACCTCGATCAGCTGGCAGCGTGCTCTTCGCCCGCGCTAATCCCGACAAGCTGCGACTTTGTGGCAATCAATCTACTAACCTGGTAGTTCGCAGATACACAATCGAGCTCATGAAGGCGTACTGTAGACGCCTTTGGACAGTACCACCGTGCGCTTACATGTGCCCACGTTGACGATCATTGCGAAGAAGCTCGAGGCGTAGCTCTGACGCTGTCACCCATGTCAATGCATGCGGCGTACTGCCGCTGAGACGTCGCTCACTCGCGGGCCCTGAAGGCCTGGTATCCGCAGTGTGGTGATTGCACCACCCCGTACGTCACTTCCTGTATGCACATGCTATGCGCAGAGGCGCGTAGATGCTCACAAGGTCCTCTAGAGCTCGGACGTATCCTCCGGCGTGGTTTATAAGTCACCTGGTCGTGGACTGACATGCCACACGATCTCATCCTCCGGACTGCTGCTGTGCTCTAGGCCATGCTCCCCTTCCTCAAGAATCAAGTCGAGAGTACTCGTCCCGATGGCTACTGGCTTGAGGCATTTCCGTTTCACGTCGAAGACACCTGCGCACCGAACCTCGTCGGCCATGGGCTCGGCACATCAACCGAAATGAGCAAGATTGAGATGTTCATCAACCCACGCCGTGATGACAACAAGTCAGTCCGCAACTCCGAGTCTCATACTGTCCCATCATTCTCTCATTGTTCCTCTCAGGACGACCTCTGTAGGCCACCGAGACTGGCCCAAGACTGTCATCGCCGAACTTTGGTTTCCTGTTGCGTCCAGGTATCGTCGTCCGACGTCCGTTATGCATTGCCACGTGCTGACAATGATTTTGGCCGTTGTTAGCCACGCAGATATAACCGGAAATAAGTTCAATGACCGTGCGCGCGCCTTCACCGTCAATGTGCTGTACTACGAAGTTCTGACGCGTTCGTGCAGTTGTGGTCACCGACGGCTATGGTCCGTCTCTCCACGACATATGGCCTGGCGGTGGTGGTGTTAGTGCCTTCACTTATAGATCTCTTCTCCCGTCTCACCGCATCTGTGCGCTCCAACAGGTACACTGGTACGAGAACACCGGCGACCCGACCAAGTCGAACTGGGTTGGCCGCTACATCGGGAGAAGCCCAGGCATGCACCGCATCAGAAGTACGTGTTCGCTCCCCAGAGCCGCATCAGTACCTCCGAAGGACTGTCACTGACACCGATCATGCAGCCGGCCACTTCACGACCAAAGACAAAGTGCAAGTTTTCGCAGCACCGATTGTGGTCAAGTCGGACGACTTCACGACTCCCGCCCCCATGATCGTGTGGACAGCGCCGGACGACCCGAGAGCTGCTGACCAACACGAAGGCCAGGGCTGGGAAGAGTCTGTCGCCTTTCCAGATACATTCCGCCTGGTGCATGAGATTACTGGTGCGTCCATGATGCACATATCGTACGCATTTCCGATGATCTGATGTCGCCTGTTCGTGTGTACTACATAGTTGTTCCCGGCGCAAATGACGGTCTAGACCAGGTTCTGCTTGCTGGGAGAGAGGGTGTCAGTGTGCTGTGGTATGACGTGAAGACAGAAAAATGGACGTATCAGAACATCGGGACAGGGTTACCGTCGCAACCGGGCAACCCGTTCTGGGGTTCCGGATCTGGTGAGTACTTACATTTTAAACCGATGCGTTGAGTGAGGTTGCTGACAATGGACTTAGTGGACGTCGCGCGGGTTCATGGTGACTCCGCTGGCTATGTCGCTAGCTGCGAGGTGAGCCTTTACATATTTCTATGCTAGCAATTGGACTACATAACTCTCCTGTAGGCTTTCCACGGCAACCATGTCTCCGTCTACGTCAAGAACAAGAATGCGCCGCACAACCAGCTACGGGATGTGAAGTGGACGCGACACGTTCTCGAGGATTTCGGTCCGTTGAGCGAAGCGCACACCGGATCTATCCACTATGTAACATGCGCCGACGTCGACAACGATGGCGTAGAAGAGATCCTCGTCGCGCTCATGGGCTCGGATCCGCCGTCCTGGAAGCGCACGGGGGTTTGGTGTTACAAGCGTGAGTCTCCACCGAAGTAATACGCAGGCTACATGATGATAACTGTTCCCCAGCCGTCGACCTTCATGCTGGCAAATTCACGAAATTCAAATTGAGCGACGACTCTGCGGGACGTATCGCGGTCATGGATTTGCTGTGCCGCGGGGGCAAGAAGCTTGTACGACCATATCCTTTGACGCCCTCTTGCACTGAATACTGATTACGCTCTCGCATTCAGGACTTCGCCACCATCTCTTATTCGGTCCCCGGATACTTCGAGTCTCCGAACCCGGCCGTGAACGCTTACATCTCCTTGTCGATCACGGCACAGAAACTGGACGCAGAGGTCGTCTTCAAGGTTCCCAGACCAACAGCCACCCACTTCGCCGACGAGGTCAGCTTCCTGGACGTCGCAGGCCGCCGTATGTCTCTTGCTGTCGTACCTCCAAATGTGAAGTACGCGATCGAATTCGGGGCCGGGGTCAAGGTCATTGCAGGGAGATGTATGTGCTCTCGCTCAGTATTCTCTAACTTCGAGCACGCTGACATGCCTGACAGTAATATGGACCGATAACCACGGCAAACAGCAAGAGCGCACCGTCGCCGCTGATCCATTCAGTCAGGTGTCGACTATTGTTCACTCGAAGGACGGCCATATCCGCACTCGCGCCGAGGGTGCTCTCTTCGTCATCTTCCGCAAGTCAAATACGTCTGGCAAGCCGCCGTACTCCGACATGAAGCAGCTTGTTGCGCACAGCATTTTCCCCAATCACTTCCCCGAAGACGTTCGTCAGCTCGACTTCCCATGGATCAAAGTTGAGGACCGTCCGTGGGCCAACGGACGCTTCAAGGTCAGTGTCTTTGACTATTCTCCTCTTTCCGACCCTTTGAACTTACTATTCAACAGAATCTCGAATTCTACAACCTCACCGGCTTCCACGTGAGGTACAACGACGACTCCGACGAGCATGTCTGCCACATTCAAGGGTGGACCGCAGGCGTCGGAGTGAGCGCCGGCTTCCACAACCACACCGACCAGTCCTTCTGCGAGCTTCACGCCTGCATCGTCAACGGCACCGGACACGGTGGGATGGCATGGGCGACGGTCTCGGATGATCAGTTCGACCCCGAGCACCCGGACAAGGACAAGTATGAGACACTGATCGTGCCCGACATGGCCGAGCACGGGCCGCTCTGGCGTACGGACAGAGATGGGCTTGCGAAGCTACGCAAGAATGATACTATTGACTATCCCTGGCACGGTGAGTGATTCTGCCATCTTCTTGGGCCGCTCGCCTTGCTGATCAGTTCTATAGCATGGATTGCGGGGGATGGTGACCCTGCTGATCAGCGCTTCGATGTGTGGTTCGTGTTCGAGCTGCCACCATTGGTTGCGAGGGCCAAGTTCGCAGAAGAAGCTCAGAAATTCGCGTCTGGAACGTACCGTATTCGCCACATATCTTCTAACTATACTCTGTCTGTGGAGGGCGGAGACTCGACTGACAACACCCCGCTCCTTCTTGACGACGCGAACCAAAAGGTCCGTAGCTTGCGACGCGGCAGTGCGATGTAGCTGATCACCGAGGACAGTGGGACGTGTCTGAACTTGCCGGAACTCACTTCCATATCCTGACGAACGGCACGAGCGGTTCCGCTGCGACCGTCGCCTGGCCTCTAGAAGACGGTCAGGAGGTGGTCGGGAGCCGTACTCCTGCCCGTTTGGACGTGACTTCATCCTGGGCACTCAAGCCGGTTAGCCACGATGCGTATGAGTATGCCACATATCCCCCAGCTTATTCACACACTGTTTGCTCACAAGCTCTGCCAGGATTCGGCTGATCGACACCGACTTGGTCCTCAGCGTCGCGGACGCGGATGCTCGCGGAAAGCGCCGTGTACGTATCACTGGCGGCGCCTTATTCATGTTTGATATTGACCTTTCCATAGGTCATCGTGGCGAAAACGTCCGACTCAGACGGTCAGCGGTGGGTGTTCGAGAAGTAGTGAGTCCTTCACAAAGAGGAGTTCAAACATTTCGTTCCTGTTGTACAATGTATGCCGTCCGCAATGTCTACTGCAAAGATCGATACGATATGCGACTCAGTTCTCCCCCAATATTTCACGGTCCTCAGTTCCCTTGAACTCGGCCTTCCAAGTGTTGGAGTCCTGCAGGGCCAAATTAGAAGTCGGTCCAAGATGATGACGATATTTGGTACCTTGTACTTGGTCGCCCTAGTCGCTGCGTTCCGACGGGCAAGCCATTCTCCTGCCGTGAAACCGGTGTCGAACTTCTTCGGATCGGCTGCACCGGCAACTGCATCTGAGATGGTCCCGCTGTATTGCGAGAGCGGGCGCAGGGGAGCGTCAAAGTTTGGGCGCGTGAAGAAGACGAGGGACCAGCGCTCCAACTTG
Organism: Polyporus arcularius HHB13444; assembly: GCA_004369055.1. Lineage (NCBI taxonomy): Eukaryota > Fungi > Basidiomycota > Agaricomycetes > Polyporales > Polyporaceae > Polyporus > Polyporus arcularius. The sequence goes on from ML211397.1 coordinate 6,511, forward strand.
ACTTGTTCCTTGGGAGGCGGGCTGGGACCTCTTTGTCAGCTCCGACAAGGTCAAAGTGGCGGCGTGAACGTACATAACGCGGTGGATGTTCGAGCGCAGGATCCCTCCGGTAAAGAAGTGGAGCGCGTCGCCGATGTTGCAGATGATGTGGCCCTCGAGAGGCTGCGAAGGCGTCAGTCAAGCTCACGGTATATCAACGGATATGAGACAGACCTTCACGTACTGCCAGGTCTCGACGCCTGGTACAAGAACTTGCAGTCCACCGAGGCGGTTATGGAGGAGTGTCTGTGCGAACGGGTCAAGACGATTCTGCGAAGAGCGCGGGTAGTGACATACGAGAGATCCGAAGTCAGTGTGCGCGGTTACGAATGTCTGCGCGTCCGGGTTGAGCGCAGGAGCAGCTCTGATCAGGCGCACAGTGCTGCCGTTGACATCCTCTGGCTTGTTAAAGCTGGCAAGCGTGCCCTGCGGCATGCCCAGTCTGTCGTCCATTATACTCAGGAACGTCATGTTGATATCCATAGACTTCTCGACGAAGGGCCGCAAGACAGCATCCATGTTCTCACGCACGGTGACCGGGTAGGTATGGTGAACCGCCTCGGGATATGCGAGGACATCGTCTTGAGCGACGTCCATGGCCTCCGTGGTGTCCCTGGTACCTTTCTCGTCAATCACATTGGTCCCAACAGACTTGTACCTGTGCGCCGATGATTGGCCTTCAGTGGGCGACTGGAGAAATATAAGTGGGACGCGAGACCATACCCGAATGAACTGCCGTCAGCTTTGTAGTGATGAGGCATCTTCTCCTCTGTAGGCAACGCGAACGTCTGGGCCCCGAGGTCGAACATGGCGTTCACTTCGTCGTCGATACCGTGGTTCTTGAGGCTACATGCCAATGAGCGGTTGGAATCAACAAACGGTTAACCGCGGCGACTTACTACCAGAAGCCAAGCTCGGTGGCAGCCTTCCAGAACTTGTCGAGCTCTTCTTGATCACCGGCCTTGAGTAGCGCATAGTCGATAACGAGCAGAGGGTGCGTAGGCACGTCGGCGGGGAAGGCGGGGAACTTGATGAGGCCGGACATTGTGTGAAGTGATTGGTGAGAGGAGACGGAGAATGGAGAGCTATGGGGATAGTGCAGCGCCTTATATCCTCCCCGGCTTCCTAATACTGAGCGGTAACGCGTTCGGGGTAATTCCCTGGGGATATGATAACAAGCTGAATGGCGTCCTTGCACTCCGGACCTGGTGTAAGCATGACTTCAACGAGATGAATACCCGAGATCTCCGCCATTGAAAGACTTAAATCCGGTCGTCCCGCCAATGTGGGCGGGTCGCTGCTTACCCCGTGGAGGAACATCCAAGCAGAAACGGAAAGACGCTTTGCAGACGCCCCGAAAGGAGTTACTTCCTGGCCGGAGTCCCTGGCGGCTACAAAATCTTCGACCGGCATCCCGCGGATTGCTACTGCTCAAGGTTAAGCTGGAGTTGGAGTTCATCACCTGCCAAGTGACGTCCACGACTACGAGCGGGCAGAGGGCGACGATGGTAGCTAGCGTCGTCTTGATTCGAAACACTTCAGCCGCGAGACCCTTCTGGTCAATTACGTGCAGCGTTACGGAACATAGAATTCATGGGGCAGAGATGGTAAACCGCACACCTGCCCCAACATCGGTATATCAGTAATCCAGCTCTCCCAAATCATACTGCAAATACGACAAACGCACGTTATTCATATAGAGCAGGCTCTAGGCCTTCGTCGCCTCGGGGAGGGGTGTGTCTTCCGTGCCCTTCCAACCGTTCCACCCCCCTGCGCCCTGTTAACGCGAGGCTAGTTAGCTGTGATACCGGTTGGAAGACGTTCGCGTCCTTGATCGACTCGTACCTTGTAATTATTGTACCGCAGCCCGCCCGTCCTGCGCATCACCCACTCCTTCGCGTTAGCTCCGGTTTCGAACTTGCCCGGCTCCCCTTTGGCAGCGGCCTCCGCAATCAAAGCGCTCTTGTCGGAGATCGCGCGGAGCATTGCGTTGTCGCTCGGACGAGTGAAGAACCCCACCGACCAGCGCTCGAGCGCGGCCTGTTCGCCCGGAGGCGGGCTGCCCTCGGAACCTTGTTAGTACTACGTCGGGGCATCGGTACCGGGCGCGCAGGGTGCCACTCACACGACGCGGTGAATGTTAGATCGGAGGATGCCTCCGCTGAAGATGTTCAGCGCGTCACCGACGTTGCAGATCGCGAGCCCGGGGATCGGCTGCCGGCGTCGACGTGCATGTGGACATGTGGATGAGGACGAGACGCGGATGCATATGTCAGTGCGACTTGACAACTCGGCCGTCGTACGGCATAGATCGGAAAGAAGCTGGCCCAAACCTTCACGTAGTACCATTGATTGGCACCCGGGGGAAGGACTTGCAAACCGCCGGTCCGATTGTGCAGGAAAGTCTGTTCACAAACGCGCGTCAGCTCGGCACCGGACGGGAGAAGGCCTTCTGCGGGCCCCACCAGAGACCCGTAGTCCGTATGCGCCGGAATGAACAGTTTCTCATTGGGCACGCATGGAGGCGCCCTGATGCACCTCGAGAGGGAACTGCTTGGATCCATGGGGTCATGGAAGCTCGCGATTGTCCCCGGAGGTAGACCGAGCTTGCTATTCAACACTTCGAGGAGTGTGTTGTTGACTGCGAGCGACTTCTCCATGAATGGCCGGACTGCGGAATGCATGTGGGCGTTGACGATGTCCGGGTAAGCGCGATGAACGACCTCAGGCCAGGCGAGCGCGTCGTCTTGCGAGACGTTGAGGAATTCGATCTTATCGCGAGTGCCGTCTGCGTCAATGGCCTGCACACCGGCCGTCTTGATACTGATCAGGAGGCCATCATACGAGTGAGGCCATGGACTGCGTGACATGGACAGCGATGACGCACCCGAACGAGCCACCCTCGTCGCCCAGTTCGTACTTGAGCTTCTCCTCAAGCGGAAGCGACAGTGCCTTCCTTCCTACCTCGAGCAACGCTTGCGCTTCCGCGTCTACTCCGTGGTTCTTCAGGCTTGCGATCAATACGGATTCAGCGATACGACAAGCCGCCATGCGCGGAGAGGACTCACTACCAGAACCCGAGCTGAGTCGCTGCTTCCCACAGCTTCTCTATCTCCGCCTCGTTGCCAGCCTTGACCAGCTCATAGTCGACGACTAGCAAAGGGTGAGTAGGAACGTCGTCCGGGAAAGGAGGGAACGTCGTCAGGCCTGGCATCGGGGGCAGTGTTGTTGTCCTATCGGTGTTGAGGCCCTACCCATTCGCCACTCTTATCCTGTCTCATGCAGGTACACATCTGACTCGTTGCTCCCATTCGATGGAGAGCGCCGTGCTTCGAGCTTGAAGGTCCCTCATAACCCCGCTTCGCGAAGCGCGAGTCGTCCGAACGTGAGAGCATCTGACACTATGAATATCGCCCTGGGACACCGAAGCGCAGACCGAGCTCTTTGTAAATCGATGCATGCGAGGACATCAGCCGTGGATGCCGTCCTCGGGCTTCACACATAGCCGCCGCTCGGAATCGGCGTGTCCTCAGTACCCTGCCGCTCCCGCCAGCTCTCTGGACCCTGAAGCAGCACAACGCGACATGAATGATGGACGGACGGAAGCAGATCGTGAAACTACTCACCTTGTAATGCACCCTCCGCTGCGACCCGACCCTGCGAGCGAGCCACTGCCCAGCCGTGACCCCGGGTTCGTACTTCCCAGGGGGCGCCTTCGCGATAGCATCCGCAATCACAGGGCTATTGTCGCTCAGAGCCCGAAGCTCGACCGCGTCGTTGGGTCGGGTGAAGAAGACCAGCGACCACCGTTCGTGTTGCGCCTGCTCCCCGGGTGGCGGCCTGAGGAAGGATTGAGTGATCGAAGAGAGGTAGATGGGGGGCAAGCGAGCTCACACAACGCGGTGGATGTTGGAACGGAGAATGCCGCCGCTGAAGATGTTCAGCGCGTCGCCTATGTTGCAGATCGCATGACCCGGGAGAGGCTGCAATGGCGTCAGATCCGGCTAGTGCTTGTGATGTGCTGGCCGAACCTTTACATAGAACCACTTGTCAGAGCCTGGCGGCAAGACTTGCAGACCGCCCAGACGGTTATGCAGGAACGACTGAGACGATGTTATGGTATCAGCAAGATGATCTATCGCGAGAGGGGGACATACTCACGAGGGATCCGAAGTCGGTATGCGCCGTCAAAAAGAGCTTCGTCTGTAAGCCTTCGTGCGGAGGAGACCGGATGACCCTCGCGGTGCATCCGCTGTGCTCCTCAACCTTGTGCAACGCCGAGAGGGCGCCCTTCGGGAGCCCGAGCTTGTCGTTGAGGACGTCGATCAGGAAGTGATTGATCGCGAGCGACTTCTGCACGAACGGCTTGATGGTAGACTCCATATGCGCATTGACGGTGGACGGGTAGGTGCGATGCACGGTGTCCGGCCACGCGAGCGCGTCGTCCTTTGAGACGTTGATGAACTCGGTGACATCGGGCGTGCCCCGCTCGTCCATGAATTGCATCCCGGCTGCCCGGTAGCTAGATCTTGAGGTCAACGAACCACGGAAGCGCAAACCTGGAGAATGGACTGACCCAAACGAGAACCCCTCGTCGCCCTGCTCGAAGCGCATCTTCTCCTCAAGAGGGAGGGCCATCGTCTCTCGACCCATGTCAAACATCGCGTTGACCTGTTCGTCCACACCGTGGTTCTTCAGGCTAGCAAAGGATGATCAGAGGGTCTCGATACTGACAGTTATGAGATACGTACTACCAGAATCCCAGCTCTGTTGCAGCTTTCCATAACTTCTCCACTTCAGCTGCGTCGCCTGCCTTGACCAGTTGATAGTCGATGACTAGCAGTGGATGGGTGGGCACATCCTCAGGAAATGGCGGAGAAGTGGTCAATCCCGGCATGGTATCAGGGACAAGTTCAAGACATTGGGAGTTCGGAGTTCCGCACGTCCTCAGGGTATAAGTGAGAATGAGTCGGGGCTCCGCACCGTGTGTTGCCGGTCCGCTGACCTCGCTCGCTATTCTTGAACGCATCCAGACCAAACGCGTCCGCGCATGTATCATGAGATGCATGGCGTATACGTACCGCCCTCGTCGTTGCACAGTTTGAACAGGGCATGCACCTCATGGCTACGTAAGTACGAGCACTGAGCAGCTCGCGCCAAATCTATCCGCGTTGCGAGATCGGTGCACGTCGACGTCCATATTCACCCGGTACTTTCTGACTTAATACTCAGCACTCACTGCCAACAAATCTAGCCCGTCGAATCCCACCAATACCCCATCATCCTCTCCTCTTCTTGCCATCGGAGAGCTTGACGATCATAACGTTGAAACCCTTGTAGCAGGAATGACCGGACATCAGGAGAGGACATATGATATATTGAGCATGCAGGGGGGAGCAGGAGGAGCAGGAGGAGGAGGGAGGAGGAGGGAAGTACTAAGTAGTACTTACTAATACGAGGAGATTCAGGTTCTCCCCGGCAAAAGCCGAGAACATATCGAGCGCTTGCTCAACTGGGAATCCAGCTTCAACTGCGCATGCCCATCGTAAGTTTCTTGAGTGCTTGCTGGTAGTACCGCCTCGAGTAACCATCTACTCTGTATACACTAAAACGTTTGCCTTCAGAGCGCCTAACGCTATTACGGGACATCACAACTTCCTCCCCCTAGTCGTCGAGTACAACAACATCCGCGATACCCACACCGTCAGCCATGATGCCCGCCTCAACCGCCGCCTGGGGCACCTCGATCTGCTTCAGGACGAACAGCGACTGCGTCCCGGGAGCAGCGGAGATGTGGATCACGAACTGCGTCTTCTTCTTGTCCTTGTCCTTGCCCTCGAACACGTACTTGGACGTGAGCGAGCCGCCCGTGTCCTTCGCGGCCTTGTACGCGTCCTTCGCGCTGCTGCTCTCGATGACGCTCGCCTTGATCGACCCAATCTTCGGGTTCGTCCAGCCCTGTGCGTGTTCAACGTCCAACAGTCAGCGAGCGGGCACACAAAAGCTGTCTAGGGGAGGACTCACCAGGGCGAAGTCGTAGTAGTGCTTCGTGTCGAGCGAGAGGCGGAACGAGGTCCCGCCGGACACGCCCGCGGGCTCGAGGTCCTGGTTGCAGCACGAGAACACGAGCTGGCTGAACTCGCCGAAGCTACCAGGGGCGTCCCAGTAGCGGCCCGAGTCAAAGTACGTGCCGGTGAGCAGCACGTCGAACTGCGTCTCGTTCTTCAGCGTGCACTGGATCCAGCGTGTCTTGCTCTTCAGGTCTTTGGCGGGCTCCGGGATGAGCGCTTTGGCGACCTATGGATGCCGCGGTGGAAGGTCAATTGTGTATGGAATGCGTAAGAGACGTGTACATACGTCCTTGATCTTTGTGATCAGCTCGCCGCCGGTGATGATAGTGGTGAGGATCTCGATGATGCCCGACATGTTGAGGTGAGTTTGGAAGGGCGACTGCTGAGCGATGGATGGGTGCTGGCTGATCCCCAGGCTTCACTTCAGAGCTTTATAAGTCCCTCTACCCGCTAACCTCGAGGCTTTCGCAAGTAGCATCGGCCCGGTTCAAGTCGCCCGCCCGCTGTCTAGTGTCGTTGACCGATGTATGGAAGTCTACTTTAGCTTGTCAACGACTCTGTTCAAAAAAGGTAGAAGATTGGACTCGTACCTAGTATCATGTGGTAGGACAAGCTGCATAATAGGTGTACCCACGATATCCTCAGCTCGCTCGGAGATCTTCATGACCAGCAGTCCAGGACCTCCTGCTCCCGCAAGGCCGGGGGCTAGCCTACTGGTGCCTCCGGGATACGAGATGTAGTCAAAGACGGGCCTAGAAGAGGTCTCCGGAGTACATATCCTCACCCTGACTCGGTATGTGAGCTAGATGACCTGACAGGATGCACGGACTGGAGCAGTCAATCCTGGGAGCCTGACGGTTTGCTTGTCATTTAAGGAAAACATCACCGAACGTTCTCATACTAGTGCTCGGAGTGATTGCGGGTGAGATAACCTAGCTCCCAACGCCGGAAATCAGTGCGAAAGCTACTGCTCGCAACGGACCAGGTTGAGGTGGCTGATGGGCAAGCGTTGAAGCGCTGAAGAGTACGCGTCTCGGGCCACGCGGCCTAACGCAAATGCCCGACTCCTGCATGATTCTCCCATGTACAGTAAGTATTCGAGGATATCAAAAAAAGCATACATGACTTGACTAGGTCCAAATATGTATGTAAAGGTGGTCTTTCCGCTGTCGCTGTGTCTGCCTTATCTACCTTTCCGGCTTCCAGGCTGCGTCAAACCCACTAACAAACACTAAAGAGAACGGCGAAGCTTGCCTCGGGTCCTGACTGTACCTCCCTGGGTAGTACGCTGTGCTCAACGTCTATCCACATGTCTATCAAGATCGTCTGCATGGATGAACTCGAGCTCTTGATTCGGTGAGCCAGTACTTCGATATCCAGGTCCCGGAGGAAACTTTCCAGGCGCTCGTCCTGTCGACCATCAGCCAGAACACCTCGAGCGATAAGAATGCTATAGCCTCGCACAGGTTGTCCTGTGAGGCCCCGCATGAGAACGCGTTGCTCCAGTTATTTCCTGTTCTGCGGCACTCACCAGGGCTCGGCCGATGCCCCCGTCATCGTCGTCCATGACCGTCATCTTGACCCCGAGAAGCCGCAGTACCGGAGTGCGTCGCTCCGGAAGTGCCTCCAACCATGTGGCGTCCAAGAAGGCCGAGCCGGGGTGCATGATCGCGCTCAGTGTCAGACAAGAAGGACGCGCATCCGACAGGACGCTGCGCAGGTTATGCGCGTCCGACGCGTCTCCCTGCTCGTCGCCGAGATGGACACGGTCAATGCGGCAAGTCCGATTTAGAAGGTGTGAGTCAAAGTACTTAGTGAATAATCATGGATTGTATCAGCACTCGTACCTTGCGAGGTTGCACGGACTTCGATATCTTTAATCGGCCAGCCGTCGTTGACGACAATCTCGATACCGTCCGACGTCAGGCGGTTGGAGATTCTGATTGCTATGAATGTTGCTTCGGGTCCGAACACTAGACGACAAGGAACGCAAGGACTTCGACCCGGCCCTCGTAAGCCTTCGGACTGGGACTAAACGCTGAGCGTGTGGCTAACTCGTAATATCTGCGCGGCCGTCGCGTCGCTCGAACGCGTCAAGCTGGCAATCGATGCCACCACGGCAGACAGACATGACGAGGGACTACTTAGGATGCTTCGTCAAGCTTTGTGCGGATGTTTGATATAGAGGCATTTACTCACCGGTAAAGGACTGCAACACCTTCCATAATGCGTTGGAAGCTAATCTGTGTGTTTATATTGGTGGTGTTTCGTTGCGCAGAGTTGCAGAGAGGTTTGGCGAAAGCCGTGGTCACCGAGCTGTATGGCGGCAGTATCAACGATTGGGTGTTCAACCTGTAGAAACACACAAGCAGACGGTCGACGTAGAGCTTTTGGGAAGCATAGAGATAGCAGCAACGAACGACGCTAGGTCGGAGGAAGGACACCAAGTACGCTGTTACGACGTTCAGGTCGGAACAAGCCACCTCGATTCAACGACCGAACGATGTCTGCCTTTCGGAGCCTCAACATATTGCTGACACCATCAATCGGATGTGGTCGGCCTTTCAAATGGTTGTGGCTGAGATCCCTTGCTCAGTTACAGTACTCGGCATCCTCTCCTCCTCTCCCCCACTGCCACACCTCCACAACGACGCAAGGCATGCTGCTGGTTTGGAGTCTGCTCGGCGTCCTTTGCACGTCGACCACGACATGTTCCACGTTGCGCCCGTTCGCCCGCCCTCTAGTACGTCTCAGCCCGCAACGACGCCGACCGCAAAACATACCGTCAAGGCCGACACTACATATGTCTCGGACTACGACGAGCTCACCGTCGCACGAGCCTCTCGCGTAGCCGAGAAGTCCCTATTTAGTCATCGCACTCAACACGCTCGACTCGGGGTGTCCTTGTCGTACCTTCTCTGGATCCTGGAACTCTTCTCCATTTCCTGCAGCCTTCAGACTTGTTTTATATGTCATCACCTGGATCCGAGGAGATGGATCGATCCGGCTCTTGCCTTAACTCAAGGTGTGTACTCATATCCTGCTTCTTGCTCCTGCCTATCGCGCACTCGTCAAGCCGATCCGCGACACCATATGGTGGGGAATGCTCTATCTTCACCGAAATAATCGGGTCCTACACCACATCATCGCGCGACTGCCGTTGAAGTATAGTATCGTCTTTGGCACCCTTGCTCACTGTGGGACTCGGATATCGTGCACATAAGCCTCCACGTTGCCTGCGACTTGGACTGAATGCTCATAAGTTGCTGCGTCTCGCTACATAAGGCTCTATACTGAACAACCTCTTGCAAGCTGTCGTGCTACCTCTCGGCGAATCTTAACTGCTCCCCCTCACACGACCAACTCTCCATGCAATGATCACCAACACCAAGCAGCTCGTCCATGTCGTCCGGCAACCCCACTGTCGCTTCTCGCTGCGACATATTTCCACCGTTGCTTGTGGCGATAATGATCGAGATCGCCTTCAAGGACGGCGTGGTAGCTGTGACCCGGTGAGCAAATGCGTCCACGTCCAAGGCCCGTACGAAGTTTTCGAGTCGCTTGTCTTCCTCCATCGCGGTGGTATCGTACCCCTCCGGTGCAATGACACACTCCCCGTCGTGGATGGTGATGGCTGCCAAGTTGGGGAATGCGCGGTGGAGGTTGGCGACAAATGGTCAGACGCGGGTAGACGTGACTCTCACACGAGCCCGAGAACAAGTAGTGCGTCACCGAGAGATCCTCCAGGGTATCTTTGGATTATCTGAGCAAATGGACGATATCGAAGTGTCTGGGCTTGATGTCGCTGGAGGTGTAAACGTCTGAATCGAATGTGATATCTGCGCTTGTCGAACTCGAGCGCAGTCTCCTGAGCAGCAGAGATCCCTGCGCGCCCACTGACTCGCCTAGTCGTCAGCTGCGCGATGGCGGTGGCCAGGCTGTGGTTCGCGAGGAATTTTTCCGCCTTGAACAGGGAGAGACCCCGGAGGTTCGTGTGCTCGCTCGCTGCAAGTGCCTAGGTCCTTCCCAGCCTTGTCCGAAAGCCCTCGTTTGCTGAGATTGGGGCCAAGTACGAGTGCAGGCAAGGAGCGGAAGCGGAGCGGGGGGTCGGCGCGCATGAATCGGAGGAAGGAGACGAGCTGCGCCTCACCGCCGTGAAGACACACGCGGTGTTGCTTGAGCAGCGGCCTCGCTCCCTCGCGGTAGAGGACTTGGCAGGTCTTCATCATCCGCCATGTGTCGTTATGTCTGCGACTGAGAGGACTTAGAGAAGAACGTCGACGTTCAGAGCTGGTTCTTCGAAGGGATCCGTTAGGGGGCGTCGGAACTCGGATAAGGTCGCCACTCACTACTGGGTACGCCACTCATGTCGGTGTGAAGAGTCACGGTGACACAGAGGGCGGACAATGGGCGGGTGTTTGCAAACGAGCGGTGTGTTCGTAGTGTTTCAAAACACAGACCGCACCATGAATATAAGTGCGAAGGGTGATCGATTGGTCATGCCAATGCCGCCTTTCGCGCATCCCAGGTGACGGCGCAACGGTCCCGACAGTATCCGTGCAGCTCTTTTAAGTCAACACATCCAAACTGCAGTCGCAAGGCCCTTCCAGTCAGTCCTCCTGGTGCTCGAGACGCGGTTCCAGGAGCGCGGGAACCAGTCGTTCCTCGACGTCAAGTGATAAGTAAGACTGCAACCCTCGGTTTCAAACCTAGTAATCATGCATCATGGCCCATTCGTTATAATCTAGTTAACCTCGATGAACACATATCGATCATTGGCCGCTTCTCGTCGTACGTTAACGTCTACGACCCGCTGGAGTCGTCCTCTCGGGCTTTCACTTCCAAACTGCCCTCCTCCCCCTCGCAGTCCTGCGCCAGGCTGGTACTAGAGGCTGACTTCCTCCTCAGATCCTAACTGCACACTCGCTTGTGGCACAGACTCGATGTTAAGATGCACCGAGACCGCATTCAGGAATTTGCTGGAATTCTTGAGATTGCGAGCAAGTGCGTCCACATCCAACCCTTTGATGAGCGGTACGATGGGATCGTCTTCAGGACGGTCCAATCATTCGATTGATAGTTCAAGTTCGGAGAGTGATGAGGATGCGAGGGCGACCTGGAGGGCATCCTGCGGGCCCGGTAAGCCTTACTACGCACAATGCACGATGCTCGTCAATTGACACTCACCAGAGCCTCGGTCAAGTCTGCAACTTCCTCCCACCCGTCCTCCTCGGACACCTTCAATTCAATATGGAGGATCTGCAGCGGCGGAGTCCGGTGTTCGAAGAGCGCCGCCGTCCAGTCTTGATTGAGGAGATTATCGTTCAGGTTCAAGAATAACACCAATTCGAGATGACTGGGACGTGTGTCCGAAAGAATGTCGTGGAGCACGTCTGCTTCAATGCTGGCATCCCCGTCGCCATCATTGTGGGTGAAGGCGATGCGGCGGATTTGGCAGAGGGGACTCAGAAGGTACAGGTCATCAGACGAGCCCTCGAAATGTTGTACTTCCCGCCACGACCCGTGCTCGTGTTGGTACGCCCTGCTGGCTGTCCTCCAATCGGCAATGCTGACGTCTGATGGAATAGTGGCAGCACCATGGTCTGCCTCGATCTCCGAAAGGTTCGGGAATGCACGATGAAGAATGGGCGTGGAAGGGAGCCATACATCCTCTATGGCGAGCGAAACCATACGAGGATAGACAACGGCCTGTCCTGCGTCGGTAAACCAGCTGTTGGTCACTTTGAGCGACTCCAGGGTATCCTTCGATGTACTGAGCAGACGAATAGGGTCTAGGTCTCCCCAATCGCCTTCGGTGCGCCTAGAGTCCAGGACTTGGCCCGTGAACGCAAGTTCCGCTCTCCTCAAGCAAGAGCGCAATTCACCCAAGAGTTTAGAACCCCGTGGGCCAATGTCAGACATCGAAAGTGAGGTGAGCGAGGTCAGCCTCGCGATGGTTGTGGGAAGCGTGCGGTCGGCGCGGAGGATGCGCTCCGACGAATCCAGGGTGAGATGGCGGAGTCCTGCGTTCTCAGCCTTGGCGAGCTCGATGAAAAGTTTGGCGAACATCTTTCCGGTTTCCTTTGATATGCCTTTGTCCAGTTCGACGACGAGCTCACGAAGGGATGCAACTCGGATCTGCGGATCCCTCTGCATGAATAGGATGAAAGATATGAGCCGCGCCTGTTTCGAGAGCTGGACCTCTTCCTCGAGGAGGTGTCGGGCACCTTCCCGGCACAGAATACGACAGGTCTTCATCATCCGCGATTGGGCCTGTCTGTGTGCGAGTGAGAGAATCACGAGAAGGACGTCGAGATTCATCTGCGACTCTGCGAGGGACCTGTCAGTAAGGCCTCACAAGCTTCCCGACTTGCCACTCACGGCTGAATACGCCACTCATGTCGGTGCAAAGAGAGAGGAGAGATGGGACGATAAACGTGCAGACACGGCAAAAGGTCCGTTATCTACGAGGTAGACGAGACATGAGTCGACGCCACTGAGTATTGAGTCCGTGAACATTTATGGCATGCTTTGTACCTGATGGCATATTCTGTGGATTCAGCATGCACCGTTTATGATCCAATCGTGTTGGAAACTGGCAGTGCACGCTGACTCCGATTGAGAGCGAAAAGGCTCCTATCATTACGCACGCCACTGGCACCGGCGGTGACAAGTACTGTACCCGGGTCCGTGACTCCAACTTGGACGACCGATGAGTTGAATCAGTCTGCTGTCCTGGTAAGTATCTACCTCCCGTCATATCTCACAAGCGTCCTATCTAGCAGTCACCACCGTCAAGCAACGAGTCGTCCACATCTTCCGGGAGTCCCAGTGTTGCTTGTCTCTGCGACGTTGCTTCATTGCCTCCATCCGAGTCGGCGAGAGCGATTGAAAGTGCTTTCATGGATGGCGTAGCAGCCTGGATCTGGTGAGCGAATGTCTCTAAGTTAAAGCACTGTATGAAGCTTTCGAGTCGCTTGTCCTCTTTCTTCTGCACGGTGGCATTGATGCGCAGCCTGAAGCCTTCGAGCGACAGAGATGCAACTGTCGCGCGAAGGCCATCCTGTGGCGGTTTGTGAGAGACATCCTGTGTACGCTTTCTGCATAAAAGATCTCATCAGTGCCAGGCCGATGTCCCCATCGTCATCACTCATGACTTTGAAATGGACCTCGAGAACCTGCAGCTGCGGGGTCCGTCGCTCACAGAGGGCGCCCAGCCACTGTTCATTCAGGAACGTCGTCTGATCCAACCATGCGTCGAGCTCCAGATACCTGGGTCGTGCGTCTGCCAAGATGCTGCGAAGCATCGCAGAGTCCTCAGAGTCCTACTCATCGTCGAGGGATATGTTCTCGATCCGGGAAATGGGACCTAGAACGTAGAGCTCGAGCAGACTTCCCTCGAAAACCCTAAGTGCCTGCCATGAACCGTGCTTACTTATCTTGGTAGCTGCGGTTCTCTTCCCTCGATTGTCCGTGGCCCTCCGATTCGATGGCAGGATTTCCCTCGTGAACATTGATTGTCGTCAAGTTTGGAAAGGAGGTTGGACAGGGAGAGGAACCACCACTCTGCCAGCGACAGGGTGGTTAGGTACGGGTATACGTAGCTTTGGCACGGCATTGCGACCAAGAGGTTCGTCACGGGGAGGTCCTGCAGGGTGTCGGTGCAGATGGACGGGATCCAAGTCTTTGAGTTCGACGTCACTGGAGTCGAGAACATCCTGTTCGAATACAATCTCTGCGCACTTCATACGGTGCGATATCTCCATTGAGATGCCACCAAATGGGCGTGAGTAGCGACAGACATAGTAGTAGTGAGTCCCTATGCAGTATATGTACGTGTCCGTATGTCCGATGTCAATATCCCTCTAGTCCATGTGCAAGCAAACCAAGGAAGTGAGGAGAAAGGCAAACGAAGACCGCGAAAGGAGATTGCCTTCATTTCAGAGGTCGTCCGCGCTGAGCGCATTGTAGGTCGGGCAGAGGTTGTTCCAAGCGTCACTGGAGGAGAGGTCCGAGTCTCCCCCGGACGAGGATTCCTCAGTGAAGACGACAGCGAATCCTGCCTCGAGGTGGAAGTCGATGTGGCAGTGGAGGAACCAAGGTCCCGGATTGTCCGTCTGCAGTCAAGGACGTCAGAGCGCTGCCGGGAGATGGATATGTGTATGAACATACCCTGAAACGGATGGTGACGTTGTCGCCAGCCGTGCCGGTGTTGACGACATCGCGACGCGGCGGGTTCGCGTAGTTGTACTCACTGCTACCCGCGCTTCGGACGACAGAGAAAACGTGCTGGGAGTTACGGTCAGCTTCAGTAGGGGAACAGGGGACAGATGGAGTGGTACTGACGCCGTGTAGATGGAAGGGGTGAGGCGCGCCAGGAGCGTTGGTTGCGGTGATCGGGAAGGACAACTCAATAGTGGCGTTTGACGGAAGAGTGTAGACGCTACCGCCAGGCAGGAGGTCCGCAGCGGACTGTGCACCGCTCATGATCTGCAGAAGCACTGGTACGGTGGGTGGGACGAAGGTCGCTCCGTTGACGAAGAAGTTCGACCCGTTCTGAGACGCAAGTCATCAGCAATGGACCGGACGCAGGAAAGTGTGCGACTGACAAAGGAGGGCACCAAGCTGAGCGCATAGTCAACGCCGCCGATGCTGGCTTCGCCAGGCTGGATGAACGTGCGTTAGCAGAGCGGTAACAGTATGAGGAGAATCTACGTACAGCAGCAGGGCTATCCAGAGGAACGAGGTCGGTCTCCACGAGCGGCGCAATGCTCATCGTCGTATTGGTCACTGGCTCGACCTCGGCGGCGCCGTCGTAGCGCAGGATAGCAGAATTGACGCCGCCAACGAAGTTGACAGTACCGCCGCTGGGAAGAGCACGGATCCAATAGTTGTCGATATCTTGATCGGCAGTGAGCTACATGAAGAGTATCAGCAACTACGACGTTTACACCGTTCAACCTCGATGACTTACGACGAAGGAATATCGCTGACCAGCGTAGATATGAATCGAATCGACGGTGACAGGCTCGTGGCTGACCGCGTCCGCCTCGATGACCGTCATGTTGTGCTTGTCGATCGAGAAGACGAAGTTCGGGTCGCACGAGAGCGAGATAAGGCGGAAACGGTAACGCTTGCCCTGAGTGACTGGAATGACAGCAAGCTCAGCGTTGCCGTCGCCGCCTGCAAAGCGCCCCAGGCCGTTAATCAGGACCGAGTCTGGTCCAAGTCTGAAGACAATGAGTACTTATCCAGATCGCAATTGAAGAGGAGCACTCACGGGAATGCAGACCCGAGCCTCGCCGCGGTGTGGTACCAGTCGGAGAGCGTGATGACCGTTGATTCTGTCAAGAGTGTCAGAGTATGGCGGCAACAAAGTTGTGACTTAGCCCACCATCGTCAACGTCATACAACGACGCGTGCGGGTCGTTCGGATCGTATACAACCATGGGACCTCGAAGGCCGTCGCAGTATTGCGTCGAGAGGTGGCTGTGGTACCAGAACGTTCCAGCCTGGTCGGCAGCAGTGAAGTCGTACAGGAACGAGTTGCCGGTAGAGATGGGACACTGGTTGACGAAAGCAGGTCCGTCCGCCCAGTTCGTTCCTTTTTGGAAGAATCCGTGCCAATGCTACGGAAAACGTCAGCATAGCTTCGACGGAGAAAAAAAAAGACATAGAAACGTACCACAGTGGTCGACTTGAGCATTGTACTGTTGGTGAGCTGGTCGACCACATTGATCTGGAAGTTATCACCCTTTAGAAGAATTCAGAGGTGAGCATCGTTCCGAACGGAGTGGTCCACAGTACGAACCTTGATGCCCGTAACAAGCGGGCCGGGAAACTGCCCGTTCACCACCACAGCAGCACGGGTGAAGCTATCCGGGGAGATGTCCGCGTTCGAGATGGTCAAATCTGTGATAGGGCCAACGGCAGCGCGTGCGCGAGAAATGGAAAAGCTCAGCGCAAGAAGTATTGCGACCGGTGTACACCTGCTCATGGTAAAAAAGAAAAGAGAGGACGCCAGTGTATGGAAAGGAAGGCGAGAAGGACTAGAGAGAGGTGACACCGAACAGAGAGAATGTTTGCGCAACATGTTCGGCCCCAGTCTTTATAGATTCCATACCGAGGACGCAATCTTGTGAGTCTCTGAGCAAAAAGCGATGCCAAAGCCATCTATAGGCGTCTGTAGAATATCCGCTGAATCGGCCGCGGTAGATGAAATGACCCATGGGGTGCTATGTGTCGGGCTTCGCGAGTCGCTACGCCGGCTGTGTAGCGGTAGCGCGCAGCACAAACTCTCGGCAACCAGCAGAGGCTAGAAGAGGTAGCAGAAAGTAGCAGGAAGGTAGAAATCACCGAGTCAAAGAAGTTGGAATCCTGTCCGAGGAACGGATACCTCGATATCAGCGGACGTGGCACTGGCCAAGCTCGCAAGCTGGCCGGTCAACGGCGCGATGAATGTGAATATCAGTGTTCCACGGACCACACCCGCTCGATCCCTCGGACTTCCCACCGCACCACGATGGGCCGCGGTGCACTGAAATACCATCGTTAGCTTCCCACTTGGAATGCTTGTGCGGCCAGCTTACCGCCAATCTGATGTAGGCAGTGAGAGACACGAGATCATTGTCTCCGAGGTGCGGATACTGCGGTGGAGACCGTTGAGAGTCACCGAAAGTGCTGTAATTTGCTGCGCAATTGACCGTAGTAACCACGTCGGCTGTGGAAGGGAACGAGCTGATGGAGGTTCGGATTTCGAATTTGGGATACGTAGACGCGCGGGTAGTATCTGTCCCGGCGGTACCAAGCCGGTGGTCCCGACCCTCCTCTTCTTCCTTCTCCTTCCCGTATGTCGCACTCATGAGTCGTAACGGAGGACGCGTATGAAGACGGCCGGCATCGCTTTTGCGTGGCGTGACCTTGAACGTAAGTCCAGTCTGTCCGCCATGCATGCCAGGGCTAGGCCGCCTCAGACTCTGATGATATGACTAGAAATATACATGCGCGCATGAGACCCGACATCACAACTCTCCAGATCCTTCCGTGGTGGCCGCGTTTTCGCATTCAGCGTCCTCGCCAGAGACCTTGTCTGTCACCCCGGGCCCAGAACCCTCATCTCCGAGAGATGTAACCTGCCCGTCCTCAGCCTCTTCATCCTCCTCCTCGTCGAAGCCGACTTCCGGTTGAACCTGCGCGCCAATACCTTCTTCGTCGCTCTCCGAAGATGTGCTCGAGTCATCTCCGCCGTCTGACTCGGAGTAGTATTCACACTCGTCCATGACCATCCGTGCGCCTTCGGTAGACGATAGGATAGCGATAGCGTCCTCGCCTGGGCCCAGTCCCACAACGGAGACACGGACCCTCTCGAGAGACGACACCCTCCCGATGAGGCGCGACCCGAGCAACTTGAGGTTCATCGTGGCAAGGTAGCTGGGTTTCTGGGAGGCGGCGAGGTTCGTCTCAGGTTGAGTGCCAGTGCGTGTCGTAGCCTGGACTTCGAAGCGCAGGTATAAGAACCTGATCCGCAGATCGCGCATAGCCGATGAGATAGAGTCCTGCAGGAGGTCGAGAAGTGAGTCCATCTACAAACTGCAGAACACGTCACAAAAAACGTACGCACCACAGTCTCACGGATGTGATATGCGACGGCGCCGGGGTCGACCTTTACTATCAGCTTCAATTCGTGGAGACGGACAGTGTTCTCGCGGTTCAAAGCGAAGACTATGCCATCCACCGTGATATCACTGAGACTCGTTGTGAGGCGTAAGATATTGGGCGTCCCGTCCGCAAGCGCCGATTCCAGCATACTGACATTGTGGTCTTCGCTTTCACGGGTAGTAACGAGGTCCATGGTGTGGACGAAGCAAGACAGACCGAGCATGTATACGTCAATGAGAGGACCCGTCACCTGGATCAAGGCTCTCCACGACCCATGCTCCTCTTGCTCCTTTTGGTTCGCTCGCCTCAAGCTGTCGGCGCTGGCCAGGACGTTCTCATCCTTGTAGAACTTCAGGGCGTACGATGATACGGTGAGATATTGGAGGTTAGGGAAGGGCACCACATAGTCATACGTCCTCGGCCCGTCCACGAAGTCGAGCTGAAGCCGGCGCATGCTGGTATATCTTGGCTGACAGAAAGCGTCCACCACGGTCGCCCAAGAAGCTTTGAGCTTCTCGAGTGTGGCGTGCGAAGCGGACATGAGGTAGGTGGGGTCGGAGTAGTAAGCGTCGTCGGGCAAGCCCCACTTGCGGTCATAGGACAAAGACAGCTCGGCGGAAACAATGGAGGACTTCATCTCCATGAGCATGTCGCTAGCATGCTCCCCGACGTTGGCGATGTGCAATTTCTTCACGGTGGTGAGCGCGGCAAACGCGTTGACGAGCCCTGGGTCGGACGCAAGGAGGTCCTCAGCCTCGTCGAAATGAAGGTGCTTCAGCGGCATGAGCTTCCCGCACTCCGCGATGCAGTACTTCAGCATGGCCGCTGCGTCGTGGCTGATGGTGCCGACCGCGAAGTGGAGGCCGCGAATCCCTGCGCAGAACTGTTCATTGTTCTCGGAGATGTTCTGGAAGAAATCTCGGATGTGGTCTTCGCACTCGAACACTATCGTGGCGTCAATGGGTTGTACCATGTCCTGATCGGCGGGTGAGAGCGGCGGGGTTGGAGGCATGGTGTCAGCTTGGCAGGGTGGCGTCCGGATGCGATGAAGGAGCTCGACGTCGAGAAGAGACGAAGGGAGCACCACTCACCTGGAGAGGAGCTGAAAAAGAGTCCCGAGGAGAAGAAAGCATGAAGGTCGTGATTCTATATCGTGATTCTAATCTGGACATAAGACGCAACGACGATTGTCGTCCCTCAATAGTGATGCGCTCCCGTGTGGCGGAACAAAGTCTCCTTCAAGGAATAAGCGCGGCACCTGCGCACATGCAGTAGCCTGCAGGCACCCCGGAAGAGTGGATTTTAGAACTTCTCATCGGGAGTGCCAGTAACGGTAACAACTGGTAGGTTGTCGTCTGAGTACCCAACCCGGACATACTGGCGGGACACGTACCTGATGTAGAAGGAGACAGTTTCCGCTTGCTGGCCATCCTACGACGAGCGTAGTATACGCCTGCTGCGCCCAAGATCGCGACTACAACGCCGGAGACAACTCCTGCGGCAATATATTTTCCCGTGTTGCTCCGAGACGATCCTGTTGACGTGGCGGAAACGGGCGTAGTCCCTTGAAAGTCAACAAGCACCGCTTCGCTGGAGCGCAAGTCCAGCCCAGTGTCCCATGAGACACGTTCGTCCACGACGGCGCCCTTGGGAAGGGCATCGGCAGTTTCGAAGCTCTGACCCGCCCATGTCAAGTTCGAAACATCGTCCGCATGCTGGAGGATCAATCTCCGAGCGACTACCGAGCGACTGGAGAAGGCGCTGAGGCCGCTCGAAGTGCCGTTTATATTGAGGTTGACGTGAACTGACGGCCTTGCCCCGGTGCTGCTCTGGAGCCATGCATGCAAGTTCACGAAGACCGCACGGACGAGCTTGCCCTGCTCAAAGGCTGCATAGCCAGAGACGTTGCTATCGTCGACACTCAGCTCGACAACCTTCGCAGAGCCAGAGGAGCCAATGAGGCTGTTGATGACGAGACCCCCATAATAGCTCGGCATGAGCTGCGGCGGAGAAGGCGGATCGAGAGTGCTCCCGTCAATGACCGAGCGATTCAATGGGACGGGTTGGATCTGATACAAGGATCGTCGTCAGCACCGGGCACGTCAATACGGCTATCAAAGCCACGTACGAAATTGTACTTGTACCCGATCCCCTGGTGGAAGAAGGCCTGGCGGATCCCGCGCGCTGCGGCACGAAGTGTATAGTCTATCGCCCACAGCGCCGACCCTGCGGAGTTGCTCACCCCCGGGGCGCCATGGCATGCAACACTGTTGGTCTCCCTGTGCCGATGTAATTAGTATTCACAATATCTCCGCGAGTGCCCTATACGACGAACCCGAGGACATATCCCAGTCCCTTCGCACGCGTCGCAGCGATGTCTTCGTCGAAGATGGACAGGTTCGAACGGACCGCCGTCTTGTTCATGAAAGAGACAAGAGAGAAGTTCCCGCCCTTGCAAAAGTGCGCCTGGTAGTGGTGCTGAGATACTCTGTGCGTATCACGTCAACGGGGGTCGCTCGGGCACAGAGGGAAGAAGGACCGCGTACACTGATATAGCCCGCCCAGGCGCGCTATCGAGAATGCTGAGATTGTATACCTCCCTAGGCGTGAAGCCCTGATTCGCGAAGGCGAATCCCTGGAGCGCGATAGACCCGTTACGCCCGGAGATCCCGAGTGCCTCTACAACCGGGCCTGCACTCGCCATCCACTCGCGGACGTAGTCGTTGACCGTCCAGTTCTTCGGCCGCAAGCCGTTGTGCGTGTAGAGATCGGGCTCATTGCCAACCTCAATCCTGTCAAGGACGATACCGGCCGCTTTGACTGCAGAGGACTGGAACGAGGAGAGGACAGCGTTGGCCATGTTCACGGCATTCGTCGCATTGTTCGCGCCCAGATTAACGCCCCAGACCATACGCGTCCCGCGCGGGAGATATCGCGAGAGCTGGTAGTAGTCGTTTCCGACTGTGATCTGGGTCGCTTCGGGGTAGGGGGTAATGTCATCGGGAGGAGGATAGTCGTCATCATTGAGAGTCACCGTGGGCGACCAGGTGGTGTGGTCTTCAGAGTTCGCACCAACGCGGATGTCTGGAGGCTGTCCCGTGAGGGCGGCGTAGTTCATGAGCGCGTTGTAAGTGAAGTTGTTCCTGGCCTCTACGCCCGTCCACTCTGGCCAGCGATCCTGCTCCAGGGAGAAGGACACCAGCGACGGAGAGAGCGGCTCGGAATCTGGAGGGGCATCGATGGGGAGGGAGACGTTCACCGCCGAGACATAGCAGCCAACGAGGTGAAGAACGACCGATGCAACCAGGAGACTCGAGGACGGGTGCCGCATGGCGGAAGGGGTGGAGTAGGGCTGGACGAGCGGAGCCACAGCTTGTAGGACCGATGTGCACGTCGTAACCTTATATCGCACGGCTGAGAACCCATCCGGTCAGTTAGGATGTCTGGCACTTTCGTGACATGATGCCGCCGCCCAGAGGATGGATATAGCAAGCGATGAACAGTGAAGATGCGATTGCACGCGCGACTCCCGCCGGTGCAGAACTGCAACGGGTAACTCAGCCTCTATACAGTCTCCAGATAGCTGATGATGAAGAATGACTCACCGAAATCACCGGAGATTGCTTTCGGGACGTCTTACTTCCTGTCCGAGGACGTCTTCGGGGGCGTTTGTTGACAGAGGTCTGCAAGGAGTACAGGATGCCACGAAAACTCGGCACTCGCTGCTTGGCCTCGCCAGTACGATGCGCTGGCGCACGCGATCAATGGTGGGACGAAAGACACGGGAAAAGAAGGGGGAAAGAAGCCTCAGGGACACGTCGTGGCGGAATCTAAAGCTCGATGGGATGCGAACTGCCTAACCGAACCTTATCCCGGCAGCGATGCAAGGACACGGCGAGGCCTCCTCACGGCAGAAGCCTGTGGCCAACGCTGCCAAACGGAGAATAGGGCACAGCTTGTGCGGCGTCCAAGCGGCACCGCTCGGGCGGGAGGAGGCTGATTGCGCCGGGTACTCGAGCGAGGCTATATTCGTGCGATCAACACGTAGATAACTCGTATAAGTCCCGCAATCTGCAGACGATAAGTAAGTATGTGGGATCAGCGCTGGCCCGACGAAGGCGGGATTGTATTGACATGCTCACTTTGTGGACTATGCATGTCGTATGCACAGTTGCGTTTTCTGTTGCAAGTCGGATCTCTCTCGCGAATGAGACTGACACCCGCTATGCCCTCCCGCTACTTTGATGACTCGCACGCCGCTAAGCACGCGGCTTCGAGAACGACTCCCAGCGCAATCCAAACCGACCAAGACCGACGGCAACTCAGCATGCCGAGCGTTCATGCGCTGAGTCCGGGAACCATGGCTTAGCGACTTGATGTGGGATTCCGTAACCTGCACCCTTCCCGCTCCAAAGCCCCAGTCAGCGATAGATACTCGGGAACAAGAAGACACTCGCCTCGCTGGAACAATGGGAGCGCAATGCAGCGGCGGAGATGTATCCCTTGCAGCCGTAACCCTGGACGGAAGGCAGGCGTATCGCGTGCGATGCCATCTGTAGCGACCGATCCTCGGAGAGCGAGGACAGCCTGACCAACGCGCGCGACCGGTGCACACTCTCACCTCGCCCAGCACCGGTAATGTACTGAGCGGCGGCTTCAGACGTCAAGTCGTGGGGGGCAGCCGGTGTGGGTTCTTGTTTGCGCATGTGGGAACTGAGCAAGGTCGTGGCGGCAGTACGGATGGAGCGCGAATGGGCGCGATGGATAATCTGCGCCGGCGTGTGCCTGCATAGGTCTGCGCCGGCGGTCGACGACGCTGTCATAGGAGGCAATCAGCTATAGTCAAAGTGAGCGCAAGGACGCACTTACACTACATATGCTGCGAGAGAAGGCAAACTGGGCGGGCTTACCTGCTATTCCGGACGTCGGCCACAAGAACTCGGAAGATCGTCGTAAATTTTCGTGGCACACGTACAGATAGGATATCGATCACTTCTTCCTTATCGTCCCTGGTCCTGCCGATGGCCAAAAGACTAGAGCTCAAAATTCGACCAAGACAGCCTCTGTCGAGCGCAGATCAATGCCCTCGCTCAACACGAGCCGCTCAAGCACGAGCCGGCCCCTCGGCCTCAGGTCGCTCGTCTCGTAGCTTTGCCCCGCCCACCTCAAGCCCGCGGTATCGTCCGCATGCTCGATAACCAGCCTCCTCGCCGTCGCCGTCCGGCTCCAGAGCTCGTCCGCCTGCGCCCCAGAAGACTCCGACGCGAAGTCGAGGTCGATGTGCACGGCCGGGCGGTCGTCCGTGCTACTCGCAAGCCACGCGTGGAGGTTGACGAAGACCGCGCGGGCGAGGCGCCCGTGCTCGTACGCGGCGTACCCAGCGACGTTCGAGTCGGCGATAGGGAGCTCGACGATCTGGGCGGACCCGGTCTTGCCGACGAAGGTGTTGATGACGAGCCCGCCGTAGTACACGGGCTGGATGTGGGGCGCGAGGGGAGGGTCGAGTGGGGAACCGTCGATCGTCGAGCGGTTGAGCGACACGGGCTGGAACTGGCGGTGGTGGGAAGACGTAAGCACGCGGGTCACGGAAGATGGAGAAAAGACGGACGAAGTTGTACTTGTATCCGATGCCCTCGTGGAAGAAGACTTCTTTCACGCCGAGCGTCGCTGCTTGGAGAGTGTAGTCGATGGTCCACAGTGCGGCGCCGGCTGTGTTGCTCACCCCAGGTGCTCCGTGGCAAGCGATGCTGTTCGTCTCTCTGCAGAATAAAGTGGTCAGACCTCGAACAAGTGGGACGGCGAGGAACATACCCGAGGACGTAGGTGAG
>ML211398.1:0-30081 GCA_004369055.1 Polyporus arcularius HHB13444
CACGGTCTCCCCTGACCGCGTGCTTCCAGCCTGAGAGGAAGTCCACTGCGGCTTCTTGAACTCGGCGCTGTACTTGTTGAGCATGTTCTCCATCTGTGCGGTCCGGGCTGCACGTTCTGCGTCCTTGTCGACGCCTTTCCCAGAGATTATCCCCTGTAGGAAGTTCGCGAGAGCCGCAATAGTCGGGTTCGTGTAGATGAAATTGGATGGGATGTCGTGAACGGATATCTTTGTGGTCGTCCGGAGAGCATAGAGAATCGTGTTACGGATGTACGTCGCTTGCAAGCTTCGCATCATATATCAGCACTCATGCCGACGCTGTGCCCGATCTGCTCACCTGTCGCCTCCCTGTTGGAAGAAGTCGTCCTCATCTCGGATCTGGGGCGCCTTCATGACGCTCCGTACGACCTCACGCACGTACTGGCGAGCAGTCTCGTCTGTCCAGGTCCCGGGAGTAGCAACGTTCACCTGTGATGACTCTTCAACCTTCCTATACACTTCCTCGATCTCCTCTGCGTAGTCCTTCAAGCAGACGTGGCGACGAGGTGTTCCCTTGGCAGTATACTGGAAAGGTTTTGACGGATTCGTGACAGTGATCATCTGCGCTCCAGTGAGCCTTCGGTCTGCGAGAAATTGGCACGCAGGTAGCTACCTCCTTGAAGATGCGCGAATGGGATGGAGCGAACTTGTTGGCGCGTTCGACCGCTGGCCTGTAAAGTGGGTCAACCATCATGCATCATGAGCTCGTACTACAACGTGAGTGCTAGCGCGTACCAGATCTTATTTCTGAATGCCTCCAGCTTCGCTTCGTCAGCTGGATCAAACGGTTCCTTCGGCTGGATGATCAGGCCGTTCTGGAAGCGTCCGCGCCCGAACATGAGCGCAGCCTGAACGTTCGGATCCTGCGTTATGATGGTTTCTGGCAGAAGGATGAGAGGGTATGCCTCGTGGTATCGACGGCAAAGCTTACCCAAAGGAACCGGGTTCGTCTACATAGGAAGTCCAAAGCTGAGCATCAAGCGATTACTATCGGAAGCGAATACAGCATACCTTCTCTCCCGTAGACAGGATGATCTGGTCGTCAGCCCGTCCCAGGACCCTGAAGAGAGCCGGATTTGTAGGATGCTCCTCCATCAAGTCGCTAGTCGAATACGCCGGCCGCCCATTCAAGGTTGTGTTGAAGACGTTGGGAGTTGCCAACGGAGACTCCTTTTGCGTGACCAAGGCAGTCAGCTAAGTACTAGACCCTCCCAGCAGGAACCCGGCTGCACGTACCACGAACACGAGCTCGAACACTCCCGGCTGTCCCTCCTGGTAGACGCGTTCGATCGCGAGATGAGGTGAGAGCGTGACGTATTCCCAGTCACTAGGATCTGTCTTGTCAAAGTCGCGGAAATGCTTGGTGGAGGCACCGGTCTCAGTTCTGGAACGGACGTCGTCAGTAACGGGATACCTTCAAGGTGGTCAAGGCGAACGTGTACTGACAGCCCATATACAGTGATGATCCTCACGCCCTCGCTGACGAGCTGGTCTCCGACTTGCTTGTTCAGTGGCGCGCCTGCGTACATCTGGCCAGGGGGGTTGTAGTCAGAATACAAAATCTCGAATTCACCGACCCGGCAGACATACGATGTTGCGGAACGACTTCAGTGCTGGGATGTTCGCCGGATCACGAGCCCATGCCTGACCGATAGGGAATCAGAGAAACTCCACGAGCGTAGAAAAGAAGAGTGATACCTCGATGAAAGTAGGCACGCAGACCAGGAATTCGGACTTGGAAGCGATCGCTGCATTCAGCAGTGTATCGGGAGTAGACACGATCGGGGGTGACGAGGGCCGGAATACGTTAATGACCACCCCGGTTCCAACCTGAGAGTATGGACGTTAGTATGTAGTATGTGATGACACAGGACACTGAGCCAGGAACGTACGGCACAAGTGATAGCGAATGTGCCTACGACGTCTGTTGGAGCCTGATTAGTTTGAGCGATTGAAAGAATGCCTGTCGTGTTAACTCACGGAAGAGAGGAAGCGCGTGCAAGGAGACATGAGTGCCACAGATATCGATGTCTCCGAAGTCTGGAACGAAGCGTGGTCAGATATCGCCGATGGAATGAAAGGCAGAGCATACGTACACGGAGTGAAGGCCCAACGAGCGAAGTTACGATGTGTGATCGGGATGGGCTTTGGAAAGGAGGTGGACCCTGGACCCCATCAGCTTCAAGCTCCGTTCATGATTAAGTGGATAGGTCGACGTACCCGAAGAGTGTATGATGAGCGCTTGGTTGTCCCCGCTCAAAGTGCCCATTTTGACACCAGCGGGGACCGCGTTCTCGTTGTACAGCCGCTCAAAGTCAGGCATCGACAAGAGCTCGACGTGATAGCCGTCTTTCTCGAGCTCTTCCTTCGCCTCCTGCGCGACACGCTGCATGCCGGCATCGCTGCTCACGAGGAGCTCGTGGATGCCGGTCGAGCGAACGAGGTGCGCCACAGCAGCAGCAGAGTTCCGGGTTGAGAGCGGGAACGGTGTGAGCCCGAGGTACATCATGCCCACAATGAGCGTCAGATAGGTCGTAGAGTCTGCACATGTCGGGTACATCGTTCAGCGCGCTGTCATTGGGCGGGGATAGCGGGACCGAACGCTCACCAGCTATAGCCAGGATGCCGACGACATGGCGCTCGGTGACTGGCTGGTGCGGGACGACTCCAGAGACTAAGTGCGCAGCCTTGCGGATGCCGCGGAAGACGTCCGTGTAGGTGAGCGTCGTGATCGAGCCGTCCTCCTCGTCGAAGGCAATAACCGGATGGTTGGGGCTCTTCTCCGCATGAAAGGCGTAGAGCTCGGGGATCGTCAGATCACCGAAGAATGGAGGAGGGGTCCATGTCGTGCTTGTGACGCCTTGAGGCGCAGTGACGGCAGACTGGGCGGAAGGTGCGGAAGACATCGTGCTGCGGATTCGTAATGGTAAATTTAGCAGAACAGAGGAAGGTGAGGAGAAGTATGTCGGGATGATGATGATCACATACCTCGATCGACGCTGTGGTTCATTATATACTAACAGGTTGCGCCCATGGTTATGTCCGGATGCACTCGCAGTGATATACCGGGGGACGCCTCCGCACGGAGCGGGTATGTTCCCCGTCTGTGAACGGCAGCAAATGCGCGCCCCGTGTGGGTGCTGCTCGCCCCATGCCGCCTCCGTTCGTCATGCATCCGCGCCTGCGGGGTAAGTGGAAGAGGCTGCTAACGCCAATTGGACGGCCTGCACAACTCTCTTCGGCATGGGATACGTGTTCGGCACCTGCACAGTACCAAGCTCCGCCACCTAGTACCTTCGTCACAGTCTGGGCCGCATTGTCGACAGGTACAGAGGACATTGTTTGACTGTGACTTCGTCATTATGAGCGCAGCGGCAATGCGCAGAAGGCGGCTGGCAGCACAAAGTTCCCTGCAGTATGATGAGTCGAGAATTCAAGGTGTCTGGATTCGGAATATACTTCACTCAGGGTTGAGTACTGAATACAGCATCCGCAAGGCTAGCTCTCCCATTCCGAGAGATGTACTATTAACAAGCGGAGCCGCGAGCAAAGGGAAGAGATTCAAGTAAGTGGCTTCAAGGACCCCGGAAGACCGGAACCGCGGCAGCAAATACCAAGAATTGCCATATATGGTTTTTTGCCGGTGTCCAGGGTCTTTGCGTCGATCCATTGCCCAATTTCCTCCCTCATTCAAGTTCAACTGGCATTCACGGTCGCTTGGCCTCCTGCGGGCTCCGGGACTTCACTCTTCTCTTCTGTCATGTCGGAGTCAGCTGCACACATTAAAGCTCGAACGGAAGGACGTGAAGAAAGCGCCAGTGCGACAGAGACTCGGAGAGCGCCGGCTGGAGGCCTACCGTCTCCATTTAGCAAGTCAGGCCCCGCACTACGATCCGGAACTGGGGTTCGAGGATGGGACGATAAAGTTGGTTAGGGCCGAAGTCACCATATTCCAAGTCTACAAGGGGCCCTTGGTCCAGCATTCTGCTATTTTCAGGGACATTCCTCGACCACAGACAGAAGCCTCGGAGGCGGCTTCCGGCCCCGTCACAGTCCCGCTATACGATTCTTCATACGACGTGCGCTGCCTGCTGAGGGTGCTCATGCCTAGAAGTTCTAGTAGAAGACGCATCCGGTACAAATCTCTCTATGCGAGCTGTCATGTCCTTGCCCTTCTGACTATTACTTAGGTTGACCGACATCGGAGACACCCCGTGCGACCATGCCATGTGCGCCTGCCTCCGTAGGGCCCACAAGTACGAGATGAACGAGCTTCTGCACGAGTCACTTTGTGCGCTGCGGAAGGTCTGTCCAGACACCTACGCGCTATTCCAGGACCGCGGCCGCAGCGCGGAGCGGCCGAATCCCCCTCGCGCCATATCCGTGGTGAACCAGTAGCTCGCCTCGTTGAAGCCCCGACTCTTCTTCCCATGGCGATTGCCGAGTGCTGCACACTTGGCTCGAAGATCGTCGACGGCTACACACGACCAGACCTCACTGTGGAGCACCTCAGCTAATCGGACATGGGGCTCTGCTTCCAGGCAAAGGACAAGCTCATCGAGGCACGCGTGCACGCTTTTCGGCAGCTATTCGACCCCAAGGTCCGCCAGGTCGTTGTCGTCAACGCTTCCTTCAGTCGCTTCTACTCTGATCTCAGGGGCGGTGCTGTCCCCGGGCTGTACACGCCGAATGTACGGGACTCTTCTCCGGCTATATGTCCGCGCGCATTCCCGGTGTCTGTGAATCGTGCAAGCAAGCGTTCATAGTGGAGGACCTGGCGCAGCAGAAGATTGCCTGCTCTCCTTGGTATCCCTGTCGAAAAATGGGGGACGCCTCCGAGGGCCAGGTGGCATCCTTTCGGGAAGTGAGTAGTATCGTGAAACCTTGTGGCTTCGGAACATTAACATTGCCTATTTGCAGTGCCATAATCAGGCGTCAGTGCGGGGCCTCAGTGTCGAGGCCCAGGGACGATACCTTCCTAGCACTTGGTCAGTTCTTCTACGTTCTTCTATCTCTTTCCCTTTTTTGCAAGTCAGCCTCTCGACTAGCTAATATTCGGTCAGTCTAGGAATCATGATTGTGACGAGCGTTCCTTCTGACACGATTTGTTCAGGTATATCGCAGCTCCCTCGTCACCCAAGCTATACTATGTGCCGCTATAGCGCGACAGTTGCTCATATACGCCTCGATACACTCATGTTATGTCGAACCGTGACGTCCGATCAAAAGCGAAGGCACCTATGGTACGATACGCGCAGGCGTCAGTTTGTATCTGTTGCGAACCCAGAGGTGCAGAAGGCCCG
Organism: Polyporus arcularius HHB13444; assembly: GCA_004369055.1. Classification (NCBI taxonomy): domain Eukaryota; kingdom Fungi; phylum Basidiomycota; class Agaricomycetes; order Polyporales; family Polyporaceae; genus Polyporus; species Polyporus arcularius. The sequence goes on from ML211398.1 coordinate 5,343, forward strand.
TACGTCTATTGTCTATTCGAGGATGTCGTACACGTACAGCGGATGCATGAAAGTCTCACGAGTGCGTCCATGCGTCGTTTGTGAATGAACGTTGTGTTCCCCACTTGTCCAAGTTAGTAGCATGTGCTCTTGCCTATACGGAGGAAGAACATGAACCTGGGAACTTGGGAGCTCAGTTCGCAGGCGTGAGCCCGATGAACTCGCGCAGTGCCTCGCGTTTGGCGTTCGTGTCGCCCTTGGTGGGGACGTTGTATGACTTGAGCAGGTGCTCGTAGCGCTCCTCTGTTCGCAGGGTCAGTATGTGCTCGCCCAAGCGTATCTCGCAATCGCCGCTCACTCGTCAGGTGTTCGAACTCGCCCTTCGTGCTCGGGAAGTTCTGCGGGGTCTTCCCGTTGGCCATCATGGGCGCCTTGATGAGCATCTTGTTTGACGTGACCGTTGCGTTCTGCAGCCGCGCGTACAGCCTTGCCTGACTGCGAACGACAGAGCCGACGTCAGCGGAGGAGAGCTTAGTCTCGCAGGGTGGAATACGTACTCAAGCTTGATGGTGTCAATCACACCGTCGACTCGCTTCTGCAGCTCCTCGATTGCGATCTCGGCCGCAGACTTGAACTCGTGCCCGCCATCGCCCTCCACCTCCACGACCGTAACGTCTCCAGACTGCTTCTCCGCGCGCCCGTTCCGCCCGTGTCCATTCACCTGGATCTGCGCAAGTTGCGCTTGCACTTGCTGCAGGTCCACCGCAAGCTTCGCCTGCGTGCTCTCGATGATGTCCAGCCGCGACTTCATAGCGATGATCTCAGCGTGGCTGGTTTCCCCCACCGGCAGCGGAGCAGCCGACACGGACGCGCTTGCCGGGACGGTCGCGAGGGCCTGGGACGCAGCTGCGATCTGGTCTGCGATGGCCCCGAACGATGCGGAAAGGCGGTGTGCCCACAGGGCGCTGACGTCGACGCCGCCTCCAGGAAGCGACACCTCAGTGATAGGCTGGAGCGGACTCTCGCGCAGCGCAAGCGCGTGCGACTGGATCGGGGGTGTGGAACCATTCGGGTCGAAGGAGGCAGAGAAGGGAGAGGGGATCTCTTGCCCGGGAGTGCTGTTGGAAGTGACGAGTGTCGAAGTGGATGAGTTCGTCTCGTGCTCGGGGACTCGAATCTCACTGCTAGGGTGGAGTGGGTTCTCGCGGAGCGCACGCGACTGTATGGGGGGAGTAGGGCCATTCGGATCGAAGGAGGCAGAGAAGGGCGAGGTGGATTCTTGTCCGGGGGTCCTGGAGGTGGACGAGTACGATTCGTGCCCGGCGCCCGGCATCTGTGGTCGTTCCGCGGAAGACATCGTCACGGGCTAATTGCAAGGTTTGGTCTGGTAGCGAGACGAGAGGGCCGGTGAGAGCGTAGTCAATGAGAGGTGCTGCGGAAGAGGAAGACGGACTCGCCGGGAGCGCGATGGGCCTTCGCCAGAGCCCATATGTATACGTCCGTGCATACGCGGGCCGCCAGAGCCAGTGCTCCCTGTTCATACGTCGTCAGTAGCCGCTCCCCCTGGGGTTCTCATGCCTTCTCTAACGTGGGTGCGCCTCCACAGCCTGTGGGCCCCGCCGCCCGACAGGGCGAGAAAATCCCGGGACGTCGCGGCGTCGGAGCCTTGAAGGTGGGAATGGGCCGATCATATGCCGAGCGCCGATGTGAGTGCTTCATTTGCACGGCGAAGAGTATTACGCGGGGCAAAAGATGGTTCAGCTCAGCAGCTTCCTGCATCCTGATGACAAGTCGTGTCATAGGTCGTGCTCTTCCGAAGCCCGCAGCGTTGACGCAGTTGAAATGACGTGGCGTGGACGTCGTGGGCACAGAGTGAGCTGGCGATCAGTGCCCAACCGCAGTCTCTTCTGACCCTGAGCGGACGCACCGTGCACGAAGCACGACTCCAAGGGGGGCGAGCACGATGATCCACTTCCTTCAACCGTCACACACTTCCTGGAACCACCAGGGCTTATTGTAGCCTGCCGCGGTCCCGAAAAGACGCTGTTGCTATGCGGGCAGTGTTGATTGTGGGAGAAAGTGTGTTTCATAGTCCGATAACGTGTCCGTGAGTGAGGAACTACTGACAACCTCCCAGACTGTGGCGGGACGTACCAGCATCTGCCTCCGGTATTCTCGCAGTTGAATCCCGGAGGCTGTGCATGAAAGGGCGGGTGCAGTGATGTTGGGCGCGAACGGCGCATATGGACCAGCCGAGTTTCGTCTAGACATCCGTCTGTGCGTCCGATGAGGCTCTTGTGGTCGTACCATGGCGTTGTGGCTTGGCATGAATGAAAGCGGAGTCAGGAACTATGTGACAGTGCCAGACTTCAGGAGCGCATATTGCAGATGTGGGTCGGCCATACCTACATAGAATCCGTGTAGCGTCCGTGGCCGACTTCAAGTGATCGCGCGGTGTGAGATCATCGCGTGTAGAGCGGGTCGAGTCAGCCACAGAGCCCGCGTCCAACTAGGCATCGTTCGCCTTCATAGGCATGCTGTAGCTAGGGAGTCATTAAGAGTAAGCCTCAGAGCCATCTGCAATTCAAAGCGTTCGAAAATACGAGTGGGATCAATCTTGACACTCACTCGTATCATCCGTATGTGGATCGAGGGGGGGGGGGGTGAATGTCAAAGTTGACTCCTCGAATGTGACTTTCAGGCCAAAGATACGTGGACATGAAAGAGGTCGAAGCTGGATGAGAAGCTGCAGGATGATGTTGTTCAGCAACCAAGTATACTTAGTGCGAGGCGCTGGTCCCGAAATTCGCCGCCTGCCGGATTCAGCCAAGTCCGCGATTCAACCGGTTTCAACTTTCAACTTTCAACTTTCAACGACCAACTTACAACTTTGAACCTTGACCACCATCTACATACATCCGATCTTTTTACCTGAGACTCTCGAGGACGACTATCGGAGGCAACATGCTCGTGGTTGTGCATCCGTGCGGACTCTGCCTCGAAACATTCTACGAACCTAAGCAGTTGCGCGCGCACAAACCGGTGTGCAGCCAGCGTAACTTCTGTGTCACCTGCAAAAAAGACTATCCGACGTCGCTCGAGCTGCAGACGCATCTCTCTCAGGCACACGGAAGCTACCAGTCATGCAAGTTCTGCGACCGACACTATGCCGCGCAGGAGAAACTTGACGAACACTACACGTATCAACACTCATTCTGTCGCGACTGCAAGCTGGTACGTACCGTTGTATGATACATCTGGGGCTTGGCTGACTGGATGTTGCAGCCGTTCTCGACCAGGGGGGAACTGTGGAAGCACCGGATGGAGTGTCCGGATCACTATGATTGCCCGCTGTGCGGCTTGTGCTTCCCGACCAAGGGCGGGATCAGCAAACACTTCGACGAGAAGCACTAGTACTGCAAGGACTGCAATCGAGTATGCTGCTCGGACATCCGTCGGAGCGTGCGCCACGCGTACTGCCAGCTCTGCGACGAGGCCTTCCGCTCACAAGACACGCTTCGCATGCATCTGAAGGGCGAGCACCAAGATCGCTACTGCGACACCTGCGACCAGGCGCGTCTCCTTCCCTCGTCTGTTCTCACTTCACAGGCTGACTGGCTTGGAAATTCAGTTGTTCGGTTCGGACTACGCGCTCAAGGAGCACCACGTCCAGAGCCCGAGGCACGCCTACTGCCAGTACTGCGACCGACACTTCAGGACCCACGAAGTACTGCGCCAGCACTACCGGGTCGACCACTACCTCTGCGAGAGCTGCAAGAAAGCAGGTCTCCAACCTTCAGTTCTCCCCCTGCCGCTAAACGTGTCATCAGGTCCTCCACTCACCTCTCGCGCTGAAGGAACACTACGTGCAGAGCCCCGCACACGCGTACTGCCAGCGCTGCAACATGCACTTTCCCTCGGGAGCGGCGCTGTTCGACCACTACAGGACGATGCACTACTTCTGCGACATCTGCGAGAAGGTGCGTCATGCCCGACGTCCAGCTCTGTCCGGTTTCATGAAACGATCACAGGTGCTCCCTACCGGAGGAGGCTTGCACGAGCACCGCCGCCAGAAGCACCGCGATCTCTACTGCTTCAATTGCAAGCTTGTCTTCCAGACGCCAGGAGACCTCCAGACGCACCTCTACTCGCGTCACCAGATCACGCACAACTTGTATGTCCGCCGGCCTGACGATACGCAACAACCCAGGGAAGTCAGAATTGGACGGGCCGTGTATGTCTTGTAGGACGACATGGTAGATCGGGGACCGGTGGCTCGCACATCCGACGGATGGAATGTCTTCAATTTAGACTCCTGCCCTGGCAGCCTCTGTCCGAGATCATTGTCCCGTGGTCAGGTGCGTATATGACCACTCGCTCAACGCTGGACGGTCCAGCGAGAGATGCCGTCCCCTACCGTTAAGGTACGAGCTTGGCTATGCGCCATATGAACGGTGAGCTCCCCTTGCAAAGCTGAATCGGACAGAAAGTTGTAGCTAATGCCGCCATCTGCAGCTCCTCTATTGCATTACCTCACTCGCCACCACAATGAGCACCGTCACTGCATTAGTTACACCGAATCCAGCCGGATGCTCGGCAAACACATGGCCTTGTACTTAGGCGATATTGAGGCGATGCCTTTTATACTGCGCATGCTGTGGAGATGTCACCGGCACAGCATCTGCCATCGACGGGTTCTCTCACGACGGCTGTCCAGTGTCCTTGGCTCACCGAATCGCCACACCTGACGCGTCCACCCCGCCTTTGCAAGGCGCGCATTGGCGCGGCAGCAGTGCGCGTAACCACAGCACAAGCGACTCCATTACATACACTCGCATGCTCGCTCCAACATCACCGTACTAACCGTCTCCGTCTGTGAGCGTCGACGGAAGGCGCGACTTTGACTTTGGCACGACTCATTCCGTCGGTGTGTTCAGGCCGCACAGAGGGATATAACTATCGTGTTCCTCAACTCAGTGGTTGTCATCAGCACCCACTTTCAGGACGATGTTGTATCGCACGTTCTCTTCTATTCTCACTCTTCTGCTCGCCAGCAGGGGTTCATACGCGACCCCATCAAATGTATGTTGCACTTCGACCGCTGCCAGAGTTTGAATGCTTGACTCACGATTATGCTGCAGACTAGTTCACAGATCCAATGGGGCCCGTGTGACCCGACCGTCTCGAACGGCACCTCTGTCTCGTGCGGATTCCTGGATGTCCCGCTGGACTACCACGATCCTTCCGTCGGGAACGCGCGCTTGGCCTTACTCAAGGTTAACGCGACGGGGGAGCGGCGTGGTTCCGTATTCTTCAATCCTGGTAAGTCGCCATCGCATCTCGGACGAGGAGCTCGCTTATGTACGCGAGCATGGCAGGTGGGCCTGGCGACTCGGGGGTGTCCAATCTGGGCCTACCGGGATTGCAGCAGATTCTGCAACAGTACAGCGGGGGCGTGTACGACATCGTCAGCTGGGACCCGCGAGGCGTCGGACTCACCGTGTCAGTGCCGTCGTTCCTCAGAATTACGACGGCGGATGACACTCACAATGCTTTTCTGTAGCCCCGGAGAGCTCTACTGCTTCGACAGCATCGAAGACTACACTGCACATTTCAACGGGACGATCGAGCTCACCGGTATCGAGGAGACCGGGAACTTCACCGATCCGGCCGACGTACAGGCGCTCCTCGCGCAAGGTCCTTCCCTGCAGAAGAAGTACGATGAGCTCGGGCAGAAGTGCTTGAACTCCACAAACGGCAAGTACCTCAAGTATCTCGGGACGGCAGCCGCAGTTCGCGACATGGTTTCGATCGCAAATGTGCTCGACGGCCCTGATGCCCCGATCAACTACATCGGCATATCATACGGATCCCTTATCGGTTCTTGGTTTGTCGGCAGTGAGTATCCCTGCGTCCGTTTCTGCTAAGCTGCGGCTGACGTCTCTGTGTGCTGCCAGTGTTCCCTGAGGTGAGGGGTTACAGCGGTATCCCGGACTCGTGCTGACCGTGTGGCCTAGCGTGTCGGAAAAGTGGTCATCGATGGAATCCTCAACCCGGTCGGATTCGGGACGCAGAAGCCGTCCGCGGTACGTCCCTGCCGTCACCATGCGCTCGTGATAGACTCATGTGGATCGCGTCGGACCAGTATTTCGCAGCCCAGCTCGAGAACTCTGATACCGTATACAAAGGTCTGATTACTGGATGCGCCCTCTCCGGCCCTGCTGGCTGCCCAATCGCCTCAGAAGGCGACGGCCCGCTCGACATCGACTCCAAGTTCCAGGCGCTGATCAAAGCCGCGCATGAAGCCACGAAAGCGAATGCCTCTGTCCCTCTCACATCCGGGGTGCTCCGAGGCGAGTATCGTCGTTGGTTCTAGGGCGTGAATTGTTTTTACTGATGTTGGCTCTGTCTACTCCAGTGGAGCTCTTCGCGGAGATGTACGCACCTGCGGACTGGAGCCGCTTCTTGAACGAGACCTTCCCCCAATGGCAGCAGATCATCAGCGGAGAGGCACCGGCCAACGGCTCTTTGGCGAGGCGGGCGGATGACTTCGTCCGTCGTAACCCGTACGTTCCTGAGTTTCTTCGAGTTGGTCGCTGCTCCAGCTCACACCGTCCCTATCCCGCCATTCGTAGGCTGATGAGACGTGCGTCATCGAACAACACTTCCCTTTCGTATAGCAGCCATGCGGTCACCTGCGGAGACGCCATCGACATGCCAGGCCTACAGCTGGAGGACCAGTTCAAGGACGTTATAAACACCGCCCGGAACGTCTCGCACATCTGTAAGCCGCACCCTTCCCCTTCCTAGTCCCGCTGACGAGTCCTACTGACCGTTGGTCTGTCCCGCATAGTCGGCACTTACTGGCCTGCCCCGATCTATCAGTGTCCGTACTGGCCTGTGCGGTCCGTCGAGAGGTACGAAGGGTCATTCAACAAGACGCTCGCGAACAAGATCATCGTCGCTTCCAACGTGGTCAGTGCGCCGTCTCTTCTCTGTATCTTCGCGGATATTGGACCTCACCTTATACGTACAGTACGACCCCATTACGCCGCTCACTGCTGCTGAGGTGATCGCCAGCCGGATCGGAGATGATGCGGTGCTGCTCCGGCTTAATGGATTCGGGGTGCGTGTTCAGTCTGGCATACGTTGTATTGTGCGCATATTGACGGCTGGACTTGGTCTCGTTCAGCACTCCACTATCGCTGAGCCGTCGATTTGCACGGTCAACGCCGTCGCCGCGTACTTTGTCAACGGAACGGTGAGTGGTTGCTCACTCTTCTGTGACGGGGTGCGTTCGGTGATCTCACGCGGGATCCTCATCTACAGCTTCCGGCCAATAACACTTTGTGCGAGGTTGAGCCTGCGGCTTTCGAGCTTTTCCCCGGGGTCACAACTGCAGACATCATCGCCCACCTTCCGAGCTTTGACGTCTAAGGACCGGCGCCAGATCACAACCCGGGGTACACATGACGACTAGTCCGCGTTTACCCATTTTACACTATAGGTACTTACCTGAGTTTGGTTCAGTGGTGAGCTTGCGCACAAGCTCGCCCGAGGACTTTGTATTCCATTCCGGTCGTTACTTGTTATGTAATCACACGCCTGTGACTCTTGTCTTCAACCGCGATCGCCGAGCCAGCACGACCAGCCCCGTCATCGCCCATGCAGCCTCAAGATCCCCACAGACTTTCACTGAATTCATACAACTACAGATGAGGTATGTCCCATTGGCCGATCAGGTACTAATACTTACCGACGTAGCATCCCGCAGTTATTCGGTGCCTTGCACTGTGTTCCAACTTCCGATGAAGCGTCATAGAACATTCGTCCCATCCACTTGCAGCTGGCTGCGGACAACATTCCCTGAAGTCCACAAGAACTTCTTTGCCTACTGCGTACATAGCCAACGCTGTCAGGTATACGTTCTCCGCAGCGACGTCGCTGCCACCGCCGCTGTCCTCTGCTGCGCGAGCCGCCCAACCTGACAGGTCCTACATGCGATCGGATGGTGCGGGTCCGCCGGCCGCAGTTGGCAGCCTGGGACATCTGACCGTTTACTAGTCTTCCTCAAGCTCATGGTCGCTCCGAAGTACGCCAGTGTACGCATTTTCCGTGAACGTCGAACCCCGAAGCTTGGCGGCTCCTCGGACCGACATGGTATATAAGGCTCATTCATGTTCGTCTCCACACTCAACCCACTACAACTCGAAGACGATGCCCTACCACAACTTGGCACCGATTCTGGTCCTCGCCTTCGCAAGCGCGGCGTCGTATGCGGCTTCATCGCACCATGTAAGCCTGTTACCAATACTTTGCACCTGTCTGACCGACTGACCACAATGCGTAGGGTGGCTCTCACATCGAGTGGGCAGCATGCGACGCCTCCGTCGTGAACGACACCTCCCTCTCATGTGGGTTTCTGGAAGTCCCGCTGGATTACCATGATCCCTCCGTCGGGAATGCGCGGCTGGCTATCATCAAGGCGAATGCCACGGGCGAGCGCCGCGGATCGGTCTTCTTTAACCCCGGTCAGTCGCGGCCTGTGAGTGTCAGGAGCTCGCTGACACCAAGCCTGTCACAGGCGGACCTGGTGGCTCGGGTCTACAAAGTGTTCAAGAGGATAAGGAACTGCTACTCCAAGTCACCGGTGGCGTGTACGACATCGTGAGCTGGGATCCGCGGGGTGTTGGTAATCTAACTATGTGAGCCTCATCCGGATCTGGTCGCCTTCGTGTCAATGCAACTCACAACTTGATTTGCAGTCCAGGCGAGATATTCTGCTTCGACAGCTTCGCGGATTACTCTGCCTTTTTCAAAGGAACAATCGAGCTTACGGGGATCGAAGAGACGGGCAACTTCACCGAGCCAGCTGACGTCAAGGCGCTCCTCGAACAAGCCCCGATCATGCAGAAGAAGTACGAAGAGGTCGGCCAGAGGTGCCGCCGCTCCTCCAGCAGCAAATACTTGAAGTACGTCGGTACTGCGGCGGCTGTTCGCGACATGGTCTCCATTGCAAACGTGCTTGACGGCCCTAACGCCCCGATCAATTACCTCGGAATATCGTATGGAACGCTTATAGGCTCGTGGTTCGTCAACAGTGAGTCGCTGTACGGCCTTTCCGGTTGATCACAGCAGCGGCTAACATTAAGGCGCACATCTAGTGTTCCCGGAGGTACACAATACACCCATATGCTTTGCGCAGTAGTGGCTGACTCTCGACTTCAGCGCGTCGGAAGGGTCATTCTAGACGGAGTGCTGGATCCGATTGCATTCGCCACTGAAGAGCCGGGCAAGGTAAGACACTCTCTCAAATCGTATTCTGCGTATACTCATCGGTGCCATCTCGGCACATGCAGACATTCTCAAGCCAACTCGTCTCTGTAGATACCATCTACAAAGCGCTGATCACCGGGTGTGCGCTCACAGGCCCGAGTGGGTGCGCCGCCGCCTCAAAGGGGGACGGTCCGCTCGATATCGATGCAAAGTTTCAGGCCCTATTGAAAACCGCGTATGATGCTACGAAGGCCAATGCTTCTGTCCCTATCACGTCGGGACAACTTCGAGGTGAGTGCCGCGCTATGAACATTAAGTACTTACCATGATTCGCTTACCCTGCCTATTTTAGTGGAGCTGTTTGGAGAGATGTACAGTCCCGTAAGCTGGCCTAACCTCGCGAACGAGGAGTATCCGCAGATTGTGCAGATTGTCAACGGAGAGGGCCCGGCGAACGCCTCTCATGCTCTTCGCAGGAGGTCTAAGGACCTGGTCCGTCGCAACCCGTGCGTTGCCTGAGGATCCTATAGACTAGCTACTTTGACTCACACCTGACACTGCAGCCTTGTCAAGCGCGGCTCACAGTCGAACGACAGCCCCTCGTACACAAGTATCGCTATTCTTTGTGGTGACAGCGTTGACCTGCGGGGTACGACGATGGAGGACGTTTTCAAGGGCATCATATCCACTGCCCGTAACGTCTCGCACATCTGTGAGCCGTTAACACTATCGTGTCACGCAATCATCGCAGTTGACTTGAACTTCGCGCGCAGCTGGCTCCGTATGGCCTGCCCCATTCTACCAGTGTGCTTTCTGGCCCGTCCGATCCGCCGAGAGGTACGAAGGCCCGTTCAACAAGACGTTAGCGAACAGGATTTTGGTCGCTTCGAACATTGTCAGTATCAGCGAGCCAGCCAGTGTCTTCCTCCGTGTCTATGTGTTGACCCCTTGCACCGTGCAGCTCGACCCGATCACACCGCTTCCGTCTGCCGAGAGACTCGCTGCTCTTCTTGGGCAGGATGCAGTCCTGATTCGACAGAATGGCTTCGGGGTACGTTGTCGTATAGCTCCACGTATAAGGAAGCTGGCTCACCACCGGGCTGGTTGGAAGCACACTACCGAGTCTGCGCCCTCTGCGTGCATGAACGGCATCTTCAATGCATACATGACGAATGGGACGGTGAGTCACTGGCATGATCCCATACCTCGCGGCCGTGGACTGGACTGAACCGTACCCTTTGCCCGCAGCTTCCCCCGAACGGCACGGTGTGTGAGGTTGACGCGGACTTTGAGGTCTTTGATGGCGTCAACACTTTGGACATTCTGGCCCACATTCCTAGCACTGATGTCTAGACTGCCGTTGCCTCTTCCCGCCCCTGGGACTGAAACACAATAATTTCGTCGAGCCTAGAGGTAGCATGAAGGCCAAAGGGTGTCGACAGTGGGACCTGATAGTCGCCTGTATGCGGCAGCCCAAAGCAGCAACTTGCAGCCTTGGACCCTCGAAGAATACGACTCGGTCCAATCGCCAGCACTCTCCACGAGACTTGGCTTTGAACCGACTTATCTACAATGTGACGGTTACGAGTTGAGGTTGCCTGTCCATACGCCCTCGGTCCTGAGGTATGCCGCTTTTGCCAGATCAAATCTTAATACTGACATGGCATCCCGCTGTGGTTCGTCGGTGCCTGACAGTATATGTCTTGATAAAGCGCTGCGAACGTTTATAGATTGCGGCCTGATTGCCCGGCAGGAGCTGTCAGTACTGCCAAACGTGCCGTACTTCCTACATAGCCAGAGCTCCCAGGTATGTCGGAAGGGCATTCCGCGCAGTGACGCAGCAACCGCCGCCGCAGTCGTTTGCTGCTAAACTTGACAGACCCTCCACAGTGCCATCGGGTTGACGTGATTCGGGCGGTCCCGGTGGGTGAACATCGACTGCAGTATCAGAAGCTCCCCGCACCTGACATGGGTAGTATAAGGGTCGCTCATCTTCGAGGCCGTCGTGATTCCCGGCTTTCCGATGACATACTACAACTTGGCTGCAATCCTCGCTCTCGCCTTCGCGAGTTCGGCATAATGCGCAGCACCGTCGCACCATGTAAGTATTTACCTTTAACTCTACCTGTCTGGCCGACTGACCACAATGCGCAGGGTGGTTCTCAGATCCAGTGGGGGGCATGTGATCCCTCCGTCGTGAACGACACCTCCCTCTCCTGCGGCTTTCTGGAAGTGCCGCTGGACTACCAGGATCCCTCCGTCGGCACAGCACGGCTGGCTATCGTCAAGGCAAATGCAACTGGAGAGCGTCGCGGATCGCTATTCTTCAACCCCGGTCAGTAAACGTAGTTCTTGTCGGAGAGGAAGTCGCTGTCACCACAGCATCGCAGGTGGACCTGGAGACTCCGGGATTGACTCTGTCAGTGATAACAAGGAGCTGCTACTCACTGTTTCAGGCGGCGTGTACGATGTCGTGAGCTGGGATCCGCGAGGCGTCGGCAACCTCACCACGTCAGTGCCGACTTTTCCGACCTCTGGGTTGGATGTCACTCATGTAAACGCTTTCAAACAGTCCAGGGGAGATATTCTGTTTCGATAACTTGGCGCAGTATACCACCTTCTTCCAAGGGACGATAGAGCTCACCGGAATCGAACAGACGGGCAACTTCACCGACCCAGCTGACGTGAAGACGCTCCTCCGAGAAGCTCCGACCATGCAGAAGAAGTACGAGGAGGTCGGCCTGAAGTGTCTCCGCTCCTCCAGTAGCAAGTTCTTGAGGTACATGGGGACTGCGGCGGCCGTCCGCGATATGGTCTCTATCGCAAACGTTCTCGATGGCCCCGAGGCCCCGATCAATTACCTCGGCACATCGTATGGAACTCTGATAGGCTCTTGGTTCGTCAACAGTGAGTAAGGCTAGGTAAGGCTGTGTCTCAAAAGCGGCAGCTGATATCAATGCGCTCTAGTGTTCCCGGAGGTATGAGCGATCTCCATTAGTTCGCAGTACACTCGAGCCTCAGCCTAAAACTCAGCGCGTCGGAAGAGTCATCCTGGACGGAGTAGTAGACCCGATCGCATTCGCCACTCAAGAGCCGTCCCAGGTGAGGCTCTCTTCTATGCTTCCGTCTGCAACCTGCGACTTTGCTAAGTTCTGGAACGTACAGATGTTCTCGAGTCAACTCGTATCCGCAGATAGCATATACAAAGCGCTCTTCACCGGGTGCGCACTCACAGGCCAGAGTGGCTGCGCCGCCGCCTCGGAGGGTGACGGACCGCTCGAGATCAACGCCAAGGTTCAGACCCTGCTCACGGCCGCATATGATGCTACGAAGGTCAATGCCTCGGTCCCTGTCACGTCGGGCAACATCCGATGTGAGCATAGGATGATGTATTGATAACACGACTCGGATGGTCCTGGCGCTGACACTGAGAAATTGCAGTGGACCTCTTCAACGAGATGTACACACCGACAGACTGGTCCAACTTCATGAACGAGGACTACCCACAGCTCGTGCAGATCGTCAACGGAGAAGCGCCTGCGAATGTTTCTCGGACACTCAGCAGGAGGTCAAGGCTTATGGACGTGATTCGTCGCGAATCGTGCGTTAATTGGGAACCTTAAGGTTTGGCTACTCTGACAATCACCCGGGACCTGCAGGCTGCTTGAGCGGGAGTCTGAGCCGAATGACAGCCCCTCGTACACGGCTACCGCGATCTGGTGCGCTGACAGTGTCAACCCACGCGGCACGACAATGAAAGCCGTGTTCGAAGGCATCATATCCACTGCCCAAAACGTCTCACATATGTGTGAGTCGCTTTTCATTGAGGAATACAGTCAACTGAGTCGTAGCTCACGTGGACTCTGCACGTAGTTGGTGCCGGGTGGCCGACGCCTTTCTACCTGTGCTCATTCTGGCCCGTCCGCTCAGTCGAGAGATACCAAGGTCCGTTCAACAAGAAGCTCGCGAACAAGATTCTGCTCGCGTCAAACATTGTGCGTGTCAGCGAGAGCTATCCGCCGTATCATCGGCGTTGATTCTTTCACGATGCAGTTCGACCCGATCACACCGCTCCCATCGGCCGAACAAGTCGCTGGTCTTCTTGGGCAGGACGCAGTGCTGGTCCGGCAGAATGGCTTCGGGGTACGTAGTATTTCAGCTTCGCCGTCAGGATATTCGACATCGGACTCACGCATGAGCTGGTTCGAAGCACACTACGTTCTCTGTGCCCTCTTCATGCATGAACGGAGTCTTCAGTGCATACATGACGAATGGGACAGTGAGTCACGGGCATCTCATACCTCGGGGGTGTGCATTGGACTAAACCGTATCCTTCGTTCGCAGCTCCCCCCGAACGGCACGGTGTGCGAGGTTGACGCGGACTTTGAGGTCTTTGATGGCGTCAACACTGCGGACATTCTGGCCAACATTCCAGGTACCGATGTCTAACAGCCATTGCTTGTTCGGGTAGAGTACGAATAACGGATGCACGTGTGTGACATATCGGAGTCCAGAATGTAGTCCCGACGGGCCGGGTTATTGATCTGGCAGTCGGGGGATTGTGCAATCGTTTCACGGAATACAAAGGGTTTAATCTTCAACCTCCAAGCACTGAAGATCCCCCACCCCAGCTGTCTACCACCAAGTTCTCCTGATGGACGGACAACGAATGAGTGAGTGCTGATGGCGTACAGGAATTATTGCTCGTCACTTACGCATTACGCAAAGTAACTCAAGTCAAAGGTGCAGACCTTGCCGTCCTCCGAAGCTGACGACACCGTCTGTCCGTCTGGCGAGAAGACTACGTGCAAGACCTTGTCACCGTGGTCATCGAATGTGGCGATGTTCGCCCCGTCGCTGCGGTTCCATAGCCGCATCGTGTGGTCCGCCGACGCCGACGCAATGTACTCGCCGTCGGAAGACAGCTTCGCGTCGTTCACCAGTGCACTGTGGCCGCCGAGGGCGAGGATAGGGTCGCCGCCCAGCGAACTGCAGATCTGCACAGTCGAGTCGCTCGACACCGACATGATCTGCTTCCCGTGCTCATTGAAGGCGACGACTGGGCCGTGGCGCTCGTTCAGGAGGACGAGCTCCGCACCGGTCTCGACACTCCAGATGCGCACGGTGCCGTCGTCGGATGCAGTGGCGATGCGACTGGCTGCAGGATCGAAGACAGCAGTCAAGACTCTGTCCCTGTGGCCCGATAGCTCGCTCTTCAACAACCCCGTCTCGACCTCCCATATGCGGCAGCTCCAGTCGGCGCCGCAGGACGCGAGCAGCTCTCCGTCGGACGAGAAGGCGACGGATAGTACCGGACCGCGATGTCCCTCCAACCTAAAGACCTCCTGGTAGGTCTCCGCCTCCCAGATGCGGACGGTTGTGTCATCCGAGCAGGATGCGAAGGTGATGCCGTCTGGCGACCATGCGACCATCCCAACGGCTTTGGTATGTCCCTCGAGCACACCGAGCTCGTCGCATTGATCGAGGTCCCAGACGACGATGCGGCCATTGCTACCGCAGCAGACGAGCCGCTGACTATCGGGGGAGAATGTAAGATGCCGGACGATGTCGACGTTGGCTTCCCACTTGCGGAAAGCGGTATAGTCCTCATAATGGAGAGCTTTGATCTCCCGAAGGATGATGGTGGTGTCTTCTGAGCCACTTGCGAGCCACCGGCTGTCGGGAGAGACGGTGAGACATGTCACGGACCCCGCGTGATCGCTAGGAGCGGGTTCCGAGATGGTGGGCTCTAAAAGAGATTAGTTGGCTTAGACGACTGGTGATATAGCTCAGAAGACAACGCACCATATGTGGGGATATCGATGAGACATCCTCGTTCTCGAAGGCGGACAAAGCAGTCTTGAAAGGCGGTACTCCAGAATGTGTATCTCTGCTTGGTCTCCCGAGGGATGACGAATGTGACACCTGCCATTCCCGGGAAAGAACTCAGAACATCGTCAAGTCGCTGTAGGTCCTCTGAGGCCCCCGCTTTGCCGTCCCTCAGCGCTGGGATTCGCACCGAGCCTTCGAAGACAACCTTCAGATGGGCGAGTGATCCTGGCCGAATGTCTCTCACAAGGGCAAGTATGATACGCATATTCTGGTGGCCAAATGAGAAGGTGCCACGTAGGAACTGAATCTCGAGAGAAGACAGGTGTGGCATTGGACCAAGGCGCTCTCCAACTGAGGTGATTCCGCCCAGTGGCAAGGTGAGTGCATGAACAACGAGGGTTTGCGCAGAAGACGACGTACAAGGTATGATCCGACGGTCGCAGATACCTATTGAGAGGCCTCTAAGATATCGTCGAGATGTCATTATCAGAAATTTCAGTATTTGAAGATCGGTCATGCTGATCTACGCAGCGCAGCTGATGAGCACGTACAGGAGTTATGTCTGTGGTCAGGGGAAACGGACTCACGTTCAAAGCTCTGATCTCCAAGGTTTGAGTTGTGAAGGCTTGGACTATGTGCTGAAATTCGTGAGTCGCTGCGTCCACATGGTGACAGTCGAGCATCTTCAGCGATGGGAAGGCAAGGATGAATCGGCAGAAGCTTGCCAGATTGACAAAACGAATTTCGCTCAGAACCAGTTTTGACAGTGTGCGCATCGTCCTGACGCATCGAAGCGTAGTTGGCCCCATATGGAGTACTCTTGGAGATGTGTCCGAATCATTCCGAAAGGCCAATGCGTTGAGATTGGGTAATACCGAAGCCAGAAGGACGGCAGCGAGATCGAGAGTGGCAAAGTCGCCCGGGATATGAGGAGTATGAATGGGGCTAGCAACAATCACCGTCTTCACCAGCTGGCGTAGAGAGGCGTTCGCACTGAGGGATCTGTGGAATAGATGGAGCTGATGCCTGTTTCTGATATGCGCCTCCCGGTAGAGATGCTGCTGACAGCGTGGTTGCCATCTTTTGCATACCAGGACGCAGGCAAGCAATGTTCGCACTTGCTCGTGGCATTGGTCAAGGATGTTTTCGTCCAGCTCTAGAGGTAGCATGGAGAAGTGATAGCTTGAGACCATTTCACGTTGGTTCATTATGACGTTTAATGACTGACCCTTTCGGACATTGAAGTCGGAGAACGGAAAACTAAATGCAGCCCGGGGACATTTGTATCTCCGCGTTTGACTCCGCCCGGCAGGCGCCGCATAACGTCTGGGTTACGACGTCGACAATAATAATCCTCGTCATGGTCTTTGCTGGCATGTAGCTGCAGCCTGCTACTACAATGCGTCTGAACTCTCGAAGATGGCGACATATTCTCGGCACTTCGTGAGGCCGCTATGCCGTATGAAGTTGCAGAAGGCCAGGTACGTAAGTACTAGTACATGATGACCTTCCGCCGCGGTGCCCTACTGTAATATCAAAGCTCATGCCCAGTACTTTTCGACGCCCTCGTTTGCCTGAAGGTCATGATGGCTAGCTCTGCTGACCCAGTTGCAGCTCAGAACGATGGTACATACTGCCCTGGCGTGAGTTGGCAGTTATGTGTTCCGGTATGTTCCGACTTGTCGCTGGTCACCATCATGTGCCAAACTGTGCCGAACGTATTCGTATGTACAGTACGTCTGTCTTCCAGCCCGAGTTGAACTGATCTGATCTATGTAGACTCGCAGTTCTTCTCTCGCGTTGAAGCTACGTCCCACCGTGCCGTATCACCTTGAGCTCGAGGTGGCACAGCATCAAGATGTCGTTCAACATCACGGCAAGTGCTTCTTGTAGCGAAATTCCATGTAACGACCGTCGTCCTTGGCCGGCGATCTGCGATCCGCCGTGCTGGATAAAACTTCAAGTTCACTCCCGACCTCTGAAAGCCGCGCGTCCACGCGGCAACAATACCCCGATCCGCAGGACGAATGACTCCCCTAACTCACTTCTCATGGTCTCTGGGACATGGAAACAACGGGTCGCCCCGGAGGCGCAAAGAGGATATATACCCGTCCCACTCGCCTCGACCGTTATCACCCGTCACTGGCAAGGCGATGTTGTACTACAAGTTATTGTATATCTCCGTCCTCCTCACAAGCAAGGTGGTATCCGCGGCTCCGTCACGACATGTAGGTTGCACTTCAACCTTGTCTGGCATACGACCCCCTGACTGCAACGTCTGCAGGGTCATCCTCAGATCCAGTGGGGCCCATGCGACCCGTCCGTGGTGAACGACACGTCGCTCTCCTGTGGATTCCTGGACGTCCCGCTTGACTACCACAATCCGTCGGTCGGGAATGCACATTTAGCCATCGTCAAAGCCAACGCGACCGGCGAGCGCCGCGGGTCTGTCCTCTTCAACCCTGGTGAGTTGTCCGAACTCCTGGTAGACGAGCGACTTGCTGATGCAGAGCAATTCAGGCGGACCTGGTGACTCCGGGGTCTCCGATCTGGGAATACTCAAGGAGCTTCTGCTTCAGCTCACCGGCGGCGTGTACGACATCATCAGCTGGGATCCGCGAGGTGTCGGTACACTCACTATGTCAGTCACGCGTTTCTTCGGTCGTGCCTCGGGTGATGCCGCTCACCGCCATTCCTTCCAGCCCGGGCGAGATCTTCTGCTTCGAGAGCCTCGAGGAATACACCACCTTCTTCAACGGCACGATCGAGCTGACCGGCATCGAGGAGACCGGAAACTTTACTGACCCGGCTGACGTGGATGCGCTGCTAGCTGAAGCCCCGACCATGCAGAAGAAGTACGAAGAGCTCGGCAAGAAATGCCTGAACTCCCCGAACGGTAGATACTTGGAGTATATCGGGACTGCAGCGGCGGTTCGGGACATGATATCCATCGCGAATGCAATAGATGGCCCCGACGCCCCGATCAACTACTTCGGCACCTCTTATGGATCCCTCCTCGGGTCTTGGTTTGTGAACAGTGAGTGGTGTTGAATCGTTGCTTTTTGGATTGTAGCTAATGTCACTGTGCGCCAGTGTTCCCGGAAGTAAGTAAGGAGTGTGTCAAGGATCCCGTGGACTTACGGGTTACAATACACTTCAGCGCGTCGGAAGAGTTATCATCAACGGGGTCCCAAATCCAGTCACGTTCGCAACGCAGAAGCCATCCATCGTACGTCCCCAGTCCCTGCCTGGATGCTACGTGCGCTATACTCATTCACGTGGTCGGACTAGTATTTCGCGCATCAGCTTGTCTCCGCCGACACGATCTACAAAGCCATGCTCACAGGATGTGCGCTCGCAGGCCCGTCTGCGTGTCCCGCGGCCTCCGAAGACGACGGCCCTCTCGACATCGATGCGAAGTTCCAGGCATTGCTTAAAGCCGCGCACGACGCTGCAAGAGCCGGCTCCTCTGTCCCGCTCACTTCTGGACAGATCCGAGGCGAGTACGGCTCCGAGCCACACTGGAGTCCGTTGTGCTGATTTTGACTACTGCAGTGGCACTGGCGGGCCAGATGTATGCGCCTGCCGGCTGGGCGCGCTTCATGAACGAGACCTACCCGCAGCTTGTGCAGATAGTCAACGGAGAGTCACAAGGCAATTCGAACGACTCTCTCACGAGGCGGTCTGAGGGCATCGCTCGTCGTTCCCAGTGCGTGTTCTCGGGCTTCTATCTTCCTGTCTATCTGCTGAAGCTGCCATCGCACGACTCGCAGGCCACTCAAGCGTACAGCATCGAACGGCTCCCCGTCATACAGCATACATGCGATCACTTGTGGGGACGCCATCGACCTGCACGGTGTGACGATGGAGGAGCAGTTCAAGGGCATCATCGACACAGCACGCAACATCTCGCACATGTGTGAGCATCCCCAGGCCCTCTTCCCAGAAACCGCACTCATGTTCATGTTGCAGTCGGCGCTTCCTGGCCTGCTCCGGACTACCTCTGCGGGTTCTGGCCCGTGCGGTCCGTCGAGCGGTACCAAGGGCCGTTCAGCAAGAAGCTCGCGAACAAGATCATCGTCGCTTCCAATGTGGTCGGTCCAACTCCCTCTCTTCCGACTCTTTGCTCTTTGTATCATGATCTCTTATACGAGTTCTCTTTTAGTATGATCCGGTCACGCCGCTCGCGGGAGCCGAGGCCATCGCCAGCCAGCTCGGAGAGGACGCGGTCCTTGTTCGACAGAACGGATTCGGGGTACGTCATTCCCATTTTGCGGAATATGAGATGATGTGGTCTCATCCTTGCGCTTGGCCGTACGCAGCATACCACTCTCGCTACAGTCTCGACATGCATGAACGACCTACTCGCTGTGTATATGGTGAACGGCACGGTGAGTACCTACTAGTCGTTTCTCCAGCGATGCGGCGGAATGCGATTCGGGCTCATTGCGGTGCTTCATCGGCAGCTTCCGGCCAACAATACGCTGTGTGAGGTGGACAAGGACTTTGCGCTCTTCAGTGGAGTTAACACCGAGGATATTCTTGCGCATCTTCCCAGCGCGGACGTCTAGACCGGTCCCAGGCGGTGCGGATGACGCCCACAGTACGGTGATCTCGGCTCACCCGTACTTACTGCGTTGCACCTGCCATGTTCTTGATTGTCGTGGAGGGCGCCAATTGTTCGCTGCGACGGCCTCGTTTAAACGTTTTGTATTGTTTACGACTCGGATCCCTCCTCTCACAATTCCTCATACCTCATATCAGGCGTTGAACCACGGCACATGTGCGCGCCATGGCACATACATCGACTGCATAGTCATTGGTCGCCTGCCATCGTCCTCCAAGCAACTGCGAAAATCAGCCAATCATTCACAAGACGGCGCGACTTCAATACTGCCGCCCGCGTGTTCTCGGGCTGCATATACTCCTGAGGTATGTCGCTTCTCGATTCCTTTCGCCTTGAAACGGGACACCGACGTAGCATTCCGCAGTGCTGCTTTCCAGTGGTGCCATTACATAATGAGCCCCAAACGGTCACACCCATTTCGGCCTGACTGCCCGGAGGGAATTTCAGTCCTTCCTTGTCCTGCCCGGCATTCATTCCGTACTGCGTGCATAGCAGACCTGTCAGACATGTCAAAAACGCCGCAGACGTACCATGGTGCCGCTGTCCTTTGCTGTGCCAGCTGCGCCAGGCTCACGCTGCTGTCTGATTTGATTTATAACGTCTCACTCAGCTTGTTCGTTAGACTCACCCTGCCAGACGATGGTGTACTACCGCTTCGCTCCGATACTTGTCCTCGCCTTCGCAAGCACTACGTCGTACTCGGCGGCGTCTAATTTTGTACGTCGTACTCACTCCTCTACTTGCCTGGCCAATTGACCATGCGCAGGGTGGCTCTCAGATTCAGTGGGGAGCATGCGATCCCTCCGTCGTGAACGACACCTCCCTCGCATGCGGCTTCCTAGAAGTCCCGCTGGATTACCAGAATCCCTCTGTCGGGAATGCGAGACTAGCTATCATCAAAGCGAACGCGACTGGCGAGCGTCGCGGATCGCTCTTTTTCAACCCCGGTTGGTTGCTGTGTCTCTCAATTCGTACGGACCTCACTGACACGCGCGCAATCACAGGCGGACCTGGTGGGACGGGGATCCAGGAAGTCAACGACAACAAGGAATTGCTCCTCGAAGTCACAGGTGGCGTGTACGACATCGTGAGCTGGGATCCGCGAGGAGTCGGTAACCGGACTAGGTGCCTCCCTGCTGTCCTTCGTCGCTTCCATGCCAATGCCGCTCACGATACCGCTTTGTAGCCCGGGCGAGATCTTCTGCTTCGACAGCCTCGCAGAGTACTCTACCTTTTTCAACGGGACGATCGAGCTCACCGGAATCGAAGAGACGGGCAACTTCACCGACCCAGCTGACGTTAAGGCACTCCTCGCACAAGCTCCCATCATGCAAACGAAGTACGAGGAGGTCGGCCAGAAGTGTTTGCGCTCTTCCGGTGGCAAGTTCTTGAAGTACATCGGTACTGCGGCCGCGGTTCGCGACATGGTGTCCATCGCAAACGTTCTCGACGGTCCCGAGGCCCCGATCAATTACATGGGGACGTCGTATGGAACGCTGATAGGTTCTTGGTTCGTCAACAGTGAGTAGGATGATGCCCTTCTCTCGAAACCTGTCACTCATGTCAGTCTATGATAGTGTTTCCGGAGGTAGGAACAGAACACCCCTGGTTTGCCTGTGCTCTAGGCTGACTATCAGACTCAGCGCGTCGGAAGAGTCATCTTGGACGGAGTCTTCGACCCGATTGCGTTCGCAACTCAAGAGCCGGGCAATGTGAGACTCTTAACTACGTCGCCGTCTGGTACCTACGCTCACTGGGCTGGCCTCGCGATGTATAGACCTTCTCGAGCCAACGCGTTTTCTCAGACACCGTATACAAGGCGCTGATCACCGGGTGCGCGCTCACAGGCCCGAGCGGCTGCGCCGCTGCCTCAGAAGGTGATGGTCCTCTCGACATCGACGCGAAATTTCAGGCTCTGCTCCAACACGCCTACGATGCCACGAAGGTCAACTCTTCGGTCCCTCTAACGCCGGGAGATATACGATGTGAGCGGCGCCGCTATCTGCAGAAAACATGATTCTCTCTGACCCTAGTCACTGCGACTTGGTACGCAGTGGCGTTGTGGGGAGAGATGTACTTTTCGTCAGACTGGTCGAACTTCGTGAACGAGGAATATCCGCAGATGGTGCAGATCGTCAACGGAGAGGTGCCAGCGAACACATCTCGGGCTATCCGCAAGAGGTCCACCGATTTGATTCGTCGCATGCCGTGCGTCCACTGAGACTCTTATGTGTTGACCGCCCTGACCAACATAGGACATGCAGGCTGATGAAGCGCAGCTCTGAGTCCAACGACAGCCCATCGTACACTACCTCCGCGATCTACTGCGCTGACAGCGTTGACCCGCAAGGCACAACGATGGAGGACGTGTTCGAGGGCATAATATCCGCTAGCCGTAACGTATCGCACATGTGTGAGTTTCCATGAGTAGCTTACTACACACATCAAATCGCAGCTGACTTGACCCCCACGCGCAGTCGGTTCCCTGTGGCCTTTCCCTTTCTATTGCTCGTTTTGGCCGGTGCGGTCTGTCGAGAGGTACCAAGGTCCATTCAACAAGAAGCTCGCAAACAAGATTCTTATAGCATCGAATTTGGTGAGTATCAGTGAGCAGTAAGTATCGTCCACCGAGTCCCAGATGTTGACTTTGCACGACGTAGCTCGACCCGATCACACCGCTCCCGGCAGCAGAGAGCCTCGCTGGTCTTCTCGGGCAGGACGCGGTGCTGGTTCGCCAGAATGGCTTCGGGGTACGTCGTCGTCGAGCTTCACGTGTAAAGAGGTCAACACTTACAGATGTGCTGATTAGCACACTACCGTTTCTGCGCCCTCCGCGTGCATGAACGAGATCTTCTTCGCATACATGACGAACGGGACGGTGAGTCGCTGATACTCTATCAGCAAGCAGCTTTGGAGGTCAGGCTGAGCTTACGAGTATGTCTCTTCGCAGCTCCCCGCGAACGGCACGGTGTGCGAGGTTGACGCGGACTTCGAGGTGTTCACTGGCGTCAACACTGCGGATATCTTGGCCCACATTCCAAGCACTGATATATAGACTCCTTGATGTCGCATTGAGTCGGCGGCGTGTCATGCATCATGTCCACTGGAAGATGGTGGTAAGCATATCATATAGGAACCTCACGTCGAACGTTCAACCCCGACGACCGAATCAGAGGAACTCCCCATGTCAGCTCTCGATGGCATGAAAACGTTCCTCCGGATCCCCTCTGAGTTCACCTATGCGTTAAGTCGCTGCAGGCTGCGGCCTGGCCTCCGACGCAGATCAAGGCCTCTCTGAGCCTGAAGTCAGACTCGAAAGTATGTATATTCAGCGTGTGGCGGCGATATCGCACGGAAGGGAGTATTTATCTTCATAGTCTTGGCGTTCGATGACGCCTAGGTCGTCGCCGGCTTCAGGACTACGTATAATACAGAGCTTCGGGACTTTGCAAGCCTTCCTCGCCAGCAGACTCATCCTCATCTTATTCATGGCTCACACGGCAGTCTAGACCCTCTACTGAAGCCGCCCCGCGCACGCGGAGAAGACAGCTTCTTAAATCACGCAACCTCCCCATCAAGGGCTGAGTCTAATAGGACGATCTCCCTGAGAAGAGCTTCGCAACGCGTGTTCTGACCTCAAATGAGGCGCAACCAAGTTGGATGCATGGCATAATGGTGGCATAAGAACATGTTTGTAACATAATACATGATGTAGCATTGAAGACAGCGGGAGGAAGCGTAAGAGCATGACAATATCGAGACAGTAGATAGAACGAGGTGAGCCTGCGGAGAGCACCTGTGCGACCTGGTGCTAGGAACGACGAGATCGCGTACGTATGCCAGTAGCTTGCGTCTGCGTGCTCACCGTCGCCGCAGTGGCGGCACCACGCCGACGAGTCGCGGCCCCGGCCGCCGGTTGAGCTACAGGTGCAGACCGCTTGCTCGTAATCCGCTTCGTAGGCGGTCTGGCCGGAGCAGGTGCCTTGGCTGGGTTCTTGGGAGGCGGCAGCTTGCCGGTCTTGCTGCGAGTGAGTCTCGTGGTCGTGGACGCCTGTAGAGGTACTGCAGCAGGCGTGGTGGGTACGTTCGAGGGAGCTGGTGGCGCAGCAGGGGCGGGAGCGACCACTGCGACAGCATTAGCAGCGATGTTGGCAGCGCTGCGACTGCGCGTGACACGCCGCGTCGAAGACTCAGCGGCTGATGCGTCGCTGGGAGCAGGACCCTTTGCAGCTGCGCCTGTGCGGCGTCTGTTCTTGGGTCTCCCGAGCGACGGGGCAGGGGCGGCGAGAGGGGCAGGAGCTTCATCATGACCATGCGTCATGGGTGCCGCCTCAAGCTCCTGCGCTTGCGGAAGGTCTGGATGGATGGGAGGATGGTCGTCCGTAATGTCGTCAGCGACGGCGGGACCCACCTCGGGCAGTGCATCCTCTACATCCATAGGGACATCTTGGGGCTCCGCGGGGTCGCCGGTCTCAGCATTGTCGACGGCGGCACTGTGTTCCTCCGGCGCACGAGCGACACTGTCCGTCGAAGACTCTGCGAGAGCCTCGCTGGGAGCAGACTCCGTCGCAACAGAGCCTCTCTCAAGTCGCTCCGTAGGCAACTTAAGCGGCGGGTCAGCAAGGACGGGAGCGTCGCCAAGATCCTCTGTCACGCGTGCCGCGTCAAGGTCCTGCGCCTTGGGCATCAGGGAGGGACGATCGGGACGTAGTGCATCAGCGACGGCGGAACCATCCCCGGGCCGCGCATCCTCCACGTCCATAGGCACATCCTCGGTTTCCTTGGGCTCGAGGGTCTCACTGGCAGCCTTGTCGACGGCAGTCCTGAACGTCGGCGCACAAGCGACGACGCTCGTCGAAGACTCTGCGACTGAGGCCTCGCTGGGAGCAAACTCCGTCGCAACAGGGCTTCTGCTAGTGTTGCAGGGTCCGGTCAAGTCCGGTTTTTTGACCCCCCGAGGGTTGAACCGAGGACCGCAACTGAACCGGACCACTTACCGGTCCGGTTACAAGCACCTTGAACCAA